>VZRE01008067.1:2285-27343 GCA_013396775.1 Cephalopterus ornatus
AACTGGGCCCAACACTGATCCCTGGGGGACACCGCTAGTGACCCACCGCCAGCTGGATGCAGCACCGTTCACCACCCTCTGGACCCAGCCCTCCAGCCAGTTCCTAACCCAGCAGAGAATGCCCCTGACCAAACCATGGGCTGCAGCTTTTTCAGGAGTATGCTGTGGGAGACAGTGTCAAAGGCTTTGCTGAAGTCCAGACAAACCACATCCACAGCCTTCCCCTCATCCACCAGGTGAGTCACCTGATCATAAAAGGAGATCAGGTTGGTCAGACAGAACCTGCCCTTCCTAAACCCATGCTGGCTGGGTCTGATCCCTTGTCCATCCTGTAGGTGCTGTGTGATTGCACCCAGGATGATCTGCTCCATAACCTTGCCAGGCACTGAGGTCAGGCTGACAGACCTGTAGTTTACTGGGTCCTCCATCCGGCCCTTTTTGTGGATTGGCATGACATTTGCCAACTTCCAATTGTGTAATTCTTCTGGGTAAAAACCCACAATATATTGTTTTAATATTTTCCTCTGTAGCCAGCAGAATGTACAATTAATGACTAACTTGGTTTTGTAGAGTATTTTCCCAGGCTTAAAGTAGCCAAGGTGCAAAGTGCTTTGTGAATACCAGGCACTATCTTTGTTCGATAGATCAGGATTTAATCAGACAGCCCAGGACCATCTATTTGTTCTTCAGCCTGGATGAAGGTTATTGTATTGTTTTCTATATCTTGACTATAAAAGAATGCTGACATAAGGGCATGGAACAATTATATTTTGCTTGTGAGAGTTCTGAGAAATGTGCTATGAGGAGCTCATAAAAGTGCATCAGAATCAACCTGAAAGTATCCATAGGAGCAGGATCACCATTTCATGCTGATTCGCCCCATCAAATATTCAACATTCTTAATTCTTAATTTTAAATCACCTAATTGTCACTTCTGGCCAACCATTCCTGTTCTCTGCTAAACTGGAGTCTCTTGTTTGAAGTCCACTTTTTCCCTACAGAGGTGTTTCTGCGTTGTTGTGCCTGTTTTGATTCTTGGAAACATAAACATCATTATGCCCTGCTCGTGAGATTAAATCACCATATTTTTCTTACTATTCTTACATGTGCATCTAAGCACTCCCATCTTCTTTTTTTTAACTACAGCATCTCACTAAAAATTCATTGAATTACATGTTCATTCAGACCTCCAGAGACAGTGTTTTCTGGAAAATTGTCCTCATTCTTAAATATTTTCCCTCTTTTTCTGTTTCTATCATAGCATAATTTAGCTGTGCTTAGGCAGACTTTATTTCAAACAGCTTCCCTATGAAAAGAAACAATTTTTTTTCTGGTCATTACCAACAAACCAGCCATTTCCTGTTGTTCACAAATCTTACCAGAAGTGTTTTATTCGTTAATTTTCTTCCAGAGCTTTGATGAAACAGAGTTGTCACTGTGTCACTGTTGTCACTGTGTGAAGCATGATACTTGTGATCTGGTCCTACGTTTTGCACAACACAGAGATACAAAGCCAGGAATTCAGTTTTGTGTTCATAGTTTCATAGGAGCTGTGTACTTGACTCAGGGATTAAAAAACAAGAATGTAGTCTCTTGTTGCCAGAATTACTGAGGCAGCTGAATAATCTCTATGCATTGTTTTGCTTCTGTTTTTCCAGGACCATGTGAAGTGGTAAAAATGGGGCATGGAAATGGAGTTCACCATGGACATGGTTTTCTTGAGGCTACAAGCCTCTGGAGAGGTGAGTTTAGCAGTTTCTTTAACATGGAAATCTGTTACCTTCTGGGATTTTTGAATAGTGCAAAAGGTATTAATTGAATGTAAAGTATATTTTCATGACAACTGGACTACAGAAATAGCAGTGACTTATACGAGGTCTTCAGAGTTTCTAATTATGAAACCCACACAGAAAGATGTGGAATTTTTATAAGTAAAGGATGGACAAAATCTTGGTGACCATCAAATGGCTGATAGCTGCCTTCTTAATGTCCTTCTATTTCTGATGCTGCTTTAAAGCTACTGCACATCTGAGAAAAATGATGTTTAAAACTGCTCAGACATCAGGTCTCCTGGGAATATTCAAGCACACACCACTGAAGTGAATTTGAAATTTCATCACCATTCTGACTGTGATCAGAATAAATGACAAGGGAAGCGAAGTTTTCAATACCATCCTCTTCAATGCACGAAGTTACACAAGCAGAAAGATCCCTTTTAAAGATGTATGAAAGGATTCTAAAATTCTCCAATCTAAAGATAGGGATTGCTTACACATTAGTGGATTAAAGGGGGATGGTGGAGTGTTTAATTTGTCTTAATTTTTTGTTTTGCCATAGTTTGATATAGTGGTGTAGACAGCTAATGGAAGAGGGCGTTAAGGAGTCGTTAGATCTGCTTTTTGCTCTGTGGATATGGCTGAGCTTTTGGCTAACTCTAGCCAATTGTAATCCCTAATTCTGTGTTGTAATTGTGTTTAAAAGTACCCAGCAAATAAAATGGCCATCTCATATTTTAAGGAATTATTTACAGGATCATCCAAAAATTTTGTACTTGCCTAAAGGGGCCATAAGAGCAGCATAAATATGATGGTATGAGAGATGTGCTTGGGTGAACTAAACCTACTCTAATTCACTTGTATGTATTTGCATTGTGAACTGAACACTGTGATCAGACAGTGTAAACAAGTTCTGACAGCAGCAGCTTCAGTCCTGCTGTGCTTTGCCTCCTTAGCCTCGCTGTTTGACTTTGGGGAATCAGATATGCTCTGGTGCATCTCTCTTCCGTCCTCAGATGTAAAATTAGTTAAAACTCAGCCTGATCCATTGTTACTATTTAAATAGGCATTATGGCTACCACAATTATTGCTACCTGGCCATACTTGGATCAGTGGAATCCGTTTGGTTCATTATATGGGCACAGGCTCCTAGATAGTTCATAGCACTGGAGAGGACAGCTGGTAGCGACAGCATAGTTGGGAAGAACCTTCTGGCTACAAACTCTGAACTAGGAATGATCTTCTCAATTTTTACCTGTCTGATTTCTTGTAACTACCCACTGATGATAAAGTTGTGATAGATCAGATTACTTCTCCTTCTTTCTTTCTACTCTTCTGATTTGCCCAGTTACTTTATCCCATTCCCAGCTAAGTCAATGGTAGTGTTCCCTTTGATTGCTCCAAGTCTCAGTCAGTATGTTTTTGTGAAATTAATTTTTGTATAAGAACGTTAAGTCACAAAATTCTGGTTTTGCAGTGATATTGGAAGTAAGAATTGCAATATGAGGTGCAGGATGTCCTTCACTGGGTAGAAATGTCCAACTTTTCAACATTTAATAACATGAAGATTTTTTCTCTAAGCTTACAGTAGTTTCCACCTGAAGCACTGTGTTCCCTTCTGAGCTCTTCACTGCAAGGAAGGGATGGATGTGCTGGAGAGAGTCCATAAAGGGGCTGATAACAAGATTAAGGGACTGAAGTGTGGGAACCCATTATAAAGACGGAGACAGAGACATGGAATTGTATAATCGTTTTAAGAATAATTTGGACAGTTCTGTTTAAAATTGTCATAATTCCTTGTTCATTGTAAGTTCGTCCCCTGTTACCTTTGGTTACCAAACCCCTCCCCTTTCTCCGCTCTTATACTCCAAGTTTGGTCATGTTCCCTCCTTCCCTTACCATATTTGCTAAACTCCTCCCCCTTTCCAGATCCTTCCCTGGCAGGCCCTATAAAAGGGGCTGCCTCCCTGTCAATAAAGTTCACTCCCACCTGGTCCCTGGTGCTCTGTGCCTGTGTGGTCTTTACCCTCCTGCGCCACAGTTCCTCGGGCCCGGGGTGCATGCCGCAGCCCTTCGGCTACCCGAGGCATAGCACTGCTCTGCCCCTGGAGTGGACCAACCCTCCTTTCCCGCAGGCTGCGTCATATGGCGCCCAATGCGCGGCACGACTGACGCTGCTCACATTGAGACGGTGCATCTGCAGCACTTGGAGCACACCCCTGTGTGGCATCAGTGGGCCGGCAGCTCCTTCAGCCGAACGGGGGATCGATGCCACGAGCGAGACATCCACACACCCAGAGCGTGGAACGCCGGAGGTGAGCGGCTGATTTAATTTCCCACTAACCTCCCCACTTGTCCCAATCCACAAGAAATTTCCATTATCATCAACAAACAATGGGAATCCGCCTCTCCCGTCCAGAGAAGGACATATACCATCATTTAAAATTTATTCTTAGAAGCAACCCTCATCAATATGATAAAACATCTGTTAAATATCTTGCGATTTGGCTCGTAAATAATGTAAAAATTCTCCCAAGCGAAATTACCACCCAGGAATGGGATATAATTGGAAAACAATTATGGAAGCAAAATGAGAGGGGCGTAAAAACGGCTTCTAAGTCATTAATAGCCTGGAGACTTATTTGGGGACACTTAACTGACCAAGAAAGGAAATTAAAACTACGCCACGAGCGGTCTAAAAATGGTGGGCGCAAGAAAGATCATCAAAATGGCGGCTTGTTGTCGTCTTCATCGTCCCCTTCTCCCTCTCCTTCTCCTTCTCCCTCCCTCCCAGCGGGAAATGACGGATCGCGGGGAAATTTAGGCGTGAAACATGAGGGCGGGAAGTTGAGTCGCGCGAAGAACGGTGTCGGGCACAGAGCACAACATGGCGGACATAAAAAGGGCCCTTCAACATCACAAAATGGCGCCGTGGACTCTGATTCCCGTGCCGCATTACATCATCGTCACCGCACACTCGACACACCCCCCTCCACTCCCACCTCAGTGACCCTGCCCTGGAAAAGGGGAGTGGTCAAGCGCCTTCAAAATGGCGGCGCCCATGGAACTTCCGCCCACAACATCCGGCAATATGGCACCACCCATGGCCAATTCACCGGCCTACATGACACCACACCGGACTTGACAGGCACTGAATCGGACAGCGAGTCACAGCCTGCTCGGGCCAGTAACATTTGGGCCAAAGCGCACCGGCAGGCAGAGGAGGTGGCCGATTTCGATTTTGTTTCAACATTCCCGGTTTTTATTGAGGAAAACAATCGAGCAGTATGGCAACCTTTAAGTTATCCAATATTAAAAGATATCAAGAAAGTCATAGATCAATATAGTTTAAGCTCCCCTTTTACTTTAGGATTATTGGATTCTTTATTTTCGGCCTACACCTTAACGCCTAACGATATAAGAACCATCGCTAAGGCCTTCTTGTCACTTGCTCAGCTGTCTATGTTTGAGACTTCATGGAAAGCGGCTGTGACAAAACATGCCAATCAACTCCTCTCCAGCAAGGGTGCTCCGGTCACGGACCTGGTGAACCGCTTGTACGGTGAGGGTCCATGGGCTGGTAACAAACAGCAAGCTTGCATGCCAACCGAGCAATTAGACAAGGCCAAAGACATAGCATTAAAAGCTTTAAAAGATGTGGCGAACGCTTCAGCCCCAGTACCATCTTTCACATTAATCTATCAAGGGGTAAAGGAGCCTTTTCTAGACTTCGCCAACCGATTAAAAGTCTCCATTAATAAACAGATCACCAACCAAGAGGCAAGGGATGAGCTTTTTCAAAAATTGGCAGTTCAGAAGGCAAATGAAGAATGCCGGAACATTTTAAAATCTTTAAAAGATCCTACCCTCCTTGACATGGTCGAGGCCTGTAGAGATGTTGGCTCCAGGAAGCAGAAGGTGGAAATGCTTGCCACTGCTTTCGAGGAAGCCGCAAAACAAATAAAACAACCACCAGCTTGTCATCACTGTGGGGGGCAAGACCATTTTGTTAAAGATTGTCCCAAACTTCACGGTAAACCACCTCAGCTGCCACCTTATCCCTGTCAAAGATGTCACAAAGGGCTCCACTGGACCCGCGATTGTAGGTCCAAATTCGGGCCAGATGGGAACCCTCTGCCGCCAAAGACACCTCCTAACCTTAGGAGACAATGGACCTCAGCACAACATCTACCCATGGAGCAGGGAAACGGGGTGAAGAGCGCCATGCAGAGGGGCGTGACGACACCCAACTCCCTCCCGCTCCAACAACTCGCTCACCACAACTCCACTCCGATGCTCCATCAAGTGGAGAGGGACCTGTGACCGCGCGATGGATTCGTTTATTCCCCATGGCTAACAATGTTATTTTAACCTCTTCTTTTCATTATGTTTCAGCCAAACCCTCATCTTCAATTTCCTCAGAAGAGTTGTATCTATTGATGTTCTCCTGGGAAGGAGCAGCTAAAGGTTTAATTGTCCCACCTCAATTGGTTCGATTTGCATTCCCGGATTTAATTAGCTTTTCTATTTACCTTTCTAGCCTGCCTACTATAATTTCCTCCGAGGAGTCCATTGCGCAGTTACTATCCGTTTCACAGCTCTCGAATGCCACTGCGATAGATGTCGTGAGTGTTAATTGGGCTCAGTTAACATCGGAAGCTCGACCGACACTCGCATGTCAAATTTCTTTTCCAGGACACGACCACACTATCCAGATCAAAGGGTTGGTTGACACCGGAGCAGATTCGACCATTATTGCGACGAAGGATTGGCCAGACAGGTGGGGCACAGAAACAGCACTGGCGACCATCTCTGGGGTAGGAGGTACTCAGGCTCCGCGCCAGAGTACCGAGACCATTTCTATCTCCGGACCCCATGGACGTCTTGCAACAGTTCGGCCTTACATACTGGGTTTGCCAGTCACACTGTGGGGAAGGGATGTGTTGTCCCAATGGGGCCTCCAAATTTCTACAAATTTTTAAAATTGGCCACTGATGAGCAGCTTCCGCCCAAACTCAATTGGCTGACCAAAAAACCCGTTTGGGTAGATCAGTGGCCTCTCCCGGCCAAGAAGCTGTGAATCTTAAACCAATTAGTGGATGATCAATTGGCACAAGGTCATATAGAGCCTTCTACAAGCCCCTGGAACTCCCCGGTCTTTATTATCCAAAAAAGGTCTGGAAATTGGCGACTTCTCCATGACCTTCGTAAAATTAATGAGGTAATAGAGCCGATGGGAGCGCTCCAATTTGGAATGCCCTCACCGACAATGTTACCTCAGAATTGGCCTATAGTAATCATTGATATAAAAGACTGCTTCTTTCAGATCCGGTTAAATTCAGAAGACAGTCCTAAATTTGCCTTCACAGTACCCTCGATTAACCAAACCAAACCTTGCAGACGCTTCCAATGGAAGGTCCTACCCCAGGGGATGAAAAACTCCCCTGTTCTCTGCCAGCAATATGTCGCCCAAATTTTGACACTGATTAGATACCTCCGTCCACAAGTCATTATCTTCCACTACATGGATGACATTCTACTTTGTTATCATGATACAATCATCCCCCAATCAACCCTAAAACACACTTTGGAAGCATTGCAAAAACACAATCTCTCTGTCTCTGAGGACAAAATACAATTACAGGCTCCCTGGAAATTTCTAGGCTGGAAAATTTCAGAAACTAATATCACACCACAGCAGGTCATCATTGACTGTAATATCTCCACCTTAAACGACCTGCAGAAATTATTAGGCACCATCAATTGGGTTCGGCCAGTCCTGGGAATTTCCATGGATGACCTAAAGCCTCTTTTTACGCTCCTGAAGGGAGACCCTGATCTGACATCCTCGAGGCAATTGACCCCTGAGGCAGAGAGAGCACTGGATAGAGTACAATATCACATTTCTAACAGGCAAACCAATCGCCGCCTACTTGACCAGCCGATCTCACTCTGCATTTTTAAAGGAGAAATCCAACTCTTTGGCATCCTTGGACAATTTTATAATACCAATCGTGATTTTAATGTTTGGGAGTGGGTTTTCCTTTCTAATCAATCCTCGAAGACATTAGTTACTTTCCCAGAAATATTATCTAAGTTAGTTTTTAAAAGCAGAGTTCGGTGTTGGGAGCTCATAGGAGGAGACCCATGTACAATCTACTTACCCACAACACATGAAATGCTCGATCAACTGATCATTGCCAGCAAACATGTTCAATCGGCATTGGCAAATTATACTGGAAAAATTTCTATTCACTTACCTGCCAATAAATTCCTTCAACAATTATCACAGCTACCAATTCGGCTTAGGAATAATTTCTCTAAAGTCCCTTTAAAGGATGCCATCACAATTTTTACAGATGGCTCCGGGAGAACGGGTAATTCGGTCTTCATCTGGCGATCAGACAAAGATTGGTTACATGACATCCAAAAAGTCCCCGGTTCTCCTCAAATCGCTGAGCTACACGCAGTTTATCGCGCATTTCACCATTTTCAGGATCATAAATTAAATATAATATCAGATTCAAGATATGTTGTATACATCGTTTCCCACGCCGAGAATTCAATTCTTAAGGAAATTAACAATCAACAATTGTTTTCTCTATTTAAACAGATACTGTTTTTAATCAACACTCGTAACCACCCGTTCCACATCATGCACCTTCGCTCTCATACATCATTGCCTGGTCCTGTGGCGGAGGGGAATCGCCGTGCAGACTCCCTTGCAGGTCTTGCAGTGATCCCACAGAGGTTTGAGCAAGCCAGACTTGCTCATTCCTTCTTTCACCAGAATGCTAAATCACTGCAGCATCAATTTGGTCTCACATTGGCGCAAGCTAAATTAATAATTCGGTCTTGCCTGGATTGCCAACTTTTAACACCAGTCCCGGCGGAAGGCACTAACTCGAGAGGGTTAGAGCCTCTCCAAATTTGGCAATCTGATGTAACTCATATTCCTGAATTCGGCAAACTCAAATACGTACATGTGTCAATTGACACATTCTCAAAGTTTATCGTCGCGACATGTCATTCTGGAGAAAAAAGCAGAGACGTTATCAGGCACTTTACTGCCGCCTTTGCGCACATGGGTGTCCCAGCAGAAATAAAAACAGACAATGGACCAGCCTATGTTGCGCAAAGGACACGAGACTTCTTTGCTCTGTGGGGCATAAAACATAAAACAGGCATTCCTCACAATCCACAAGGCCAAGCAATCGTGGAGAGAGCACACCAGACTATCAAAAACACAATAAAAAAAAACAAAAAAGGGGGAATCAGGGTCTCACCCCCCATGAAATCCTGCAGAAGGTGATGTATGTGTTAAATTTTCTGAATCATTATGACAATCATTTACCCTCTTTTCAAAAACATTTTTGTCCTAAATCAGAGAACTCCACCGACATTAAAGCACAAATCATGTACCGAGATGCCATAACTAATCAACGGACGGGCCCTCTCCCACTCATAACGTGGGGGAGAGAGCACGCTTGCATTCTTACAGACAGAGGACCGCAGTAGGTACTGGCAAAAAGGATCAAGCCATGGAAGGGAGAGCCAACAACACCATCAAATGGTTCTACACCATCGTGATCCTCCTAGCTGGTGCCTACGGAAAAACAGATGACGGAGAATGGACCCTGCCAAGCCATGAAGCGCCCAAGTGGATGCTTCGTGGACGAGATAACATCTGGATCAAGCTCGCCAAGGCAGCCAAGACAGACTCTCTCTGTCTTTATAATGAGGATGCCCGAAACCCCTTCCAAACTTGTTTATTTGGAGTATCAGCAAACAGGTTGGTAGACACCAAGAACTCCACAGATACTGAACCCCAAGAGATTAAATTACTAGGATCCTCTCCCACCAGTCATTGCTTTTATTATGATTGGGTCGTCACAATTAAACCTACTCATTTCAATGTTAATCCCTTTAATTCGGTCTACAAAACCTCTGACTGGTGTGTCCACCCCACTAAAATCCCCACAGAACAAGTCCCAGTCCCTCGACGACCCCCATATGGATATTTCCTCATCTGTAGAGATCGGGCTTGGTCCGCCATCCCGGCTTTCCCACTGTGGGGACCATGTACATATGGGAAGTTAGCCTTATTCAATCCCAAGAAATCTGACCTTATCCACTCTTTCCCTGAAAACTCGGCAAAACCCAAAAGATCGCGCCGTACCCCTGTAGTGCCACCCCCAGGACATTCTTTCATCCACTTCCCACGGGATTGCGACCCCTCCTTGGACATCTGGTCCAAGACTGGGAATTTTTTTGCATCCATTTTTGCCCCTGTTGGAACGGCTCATGCCCTTTCGGTTATCTCGCACATGGGGTGTTGGTTGGAGAAAGAGGTCAATGCGACTAGCGAAGCATTGGCAGACCTATTACAGGACACACAACAACAAAAACATGAAACCCTGCTTAACAGAGCAGCAATTGACTTCTTGCTCCTCCAACATGGCCATGGTTGCGAGGACTTCAAGGGCATGTGCTGCCTCAATTTTAGCGATCACTCACAATCAGCGGCCGCTAAAATTCAGGAATTACGCGATCTTGTTGATCAAGTTAAAGTTTCTCCTCAGTATAACACCTCTGACCTCTTAGATTTATTAGGCCTATCCCAAATACCTAATTGGGCAAAACAAATTATTATGACATTGATCATCATCACCCTAACCCTTATAGTATTTGGATGTCTACTTACCTGCTTGCTTGCTTGTTTTAAGAAATACTCATCGAAATTGGCCTTTTTAGTTAATAAAGAAGGGGGAGATGTGGGAACCCATTATAAAGATGGAGACAGAGACATGGAATTGTATAATCATTTTAAGAATAATTTGGACAGTTCTGTTTAAAATTGTCATAATTCCTTGTTCATTGTAAGTTCGTCCCCTGTTACCTTTGGTTACCAAACCCCTCCCCTTTCTCCGCCCTTACACTCCAAGTTTGGTCATGTTCCCTCCTTCCCTTACCATATTTGCTAAACTCCTCCCCCTTTCCAGATCCTTCCCTGGCAGGCCCTATAAAAGGGGCTGCCTCCCTGTCAATAAAGTTCACTCCCACCTGGTCCCTGGTGCTCTGTGCCTGTGTGGTCTTTACCCTCCTGCGCCACAGTTCCTCGGGCCCGGGGTGCATGCCGCAGCCTTCGGCTAGCCAAGGCATAGCACTGCTCTGCCCCTGGAGTGGACCAACCCTCCTTTCCCGCGGGCTGCGTCACTGAAGGATCTCTCATATGGGGAAAGGCTGAGAGATCTGGGACTGCTTAGCCTAGATAAGGCTCAAAGAGATCCTCTCAATGTAAATAAATATAGAGCATGAAGGAACACGCCCCAGTAGCACTGACCAATAAATTGTGCATATCCTTAACAAGCAGATGTCATGTGCTCAGGAACCAATGGTGTTTAGTCTGCCTGTTTTCTCAGCTGGAGGTGGTCTCTCCCTTGAGAAACAGTGAAATGAATCATCAACTGAAGTCAAATTACAGGGTATAGTTGGACAACTTTTTATTCAGTATGGAAAACCTGGGATGAGTGGAAAGGGGAAAACCTCTTTCTGGCAATAAATAAATGATGTGATGAGTATATGTGCATAGCTGCTGACTGTATCTGACCATCCTACCAATTCTTGTGCTTCCTTGTCACTGTATCATAAAGATATCCAATTATATAGCTGTCTCTGATCCTAATCTCACTGTTTCTTGCTTTGCTTTACAGACAGAAAAAGTGTCTTCCCACTGGTTAAACAGTAGTTGGAGTTCTGTACAGGGAATGGCCAGAGGGGATATGTTCTCCCAAGTTGCCAGCAGGTTAGTGAGAATTGCTTGGAATTTAATGAGATCTGAAATCTTAAGAATCCTAGTGGCTTAAGAAATTTCTGTTTTTTTTTTTTTTTGGAGATAAATGTTCCTTGGTTAGGTGGAGTAATTTTCATGCTAACCTACCAATCATCAGTATTCTTAGTATCCTAAGTTTCACTCATGTTATGAGTGCTTTACGCTTTACCAATATTTGTTGTGGTTGTCTATTTTCCCCATGATTTTCAGTATCTTTTCTATATTTTATAACCTGGTGAAGCTTGGTGTGGTTTTCTAGTTCTCTTTTTATTAATAACCTCTGATTTTTTAACTCCTTGACAAATCAGTACAAAGGAAGTACAAAGGAATAATCTGTCCTCCATGTATATTTGCAACTAGCAAGCTAGGTTGATTTGTTTTTTTTCCTTTCAGTCTGTCCCAAGATAAAACGGCTAGAATGTGTCCATATTTCCAGCATGTTCTGATGACAGGCTGTACACAGGATTATTTTAGGAGACTGTCATTAACGTTTCCATTCCATGCACCTCAGAAAAAAGTGCTGGAGGTAAATCTGCAGTTAGAAGTCATGGGAGAACTCCTGACTTGACTCTAGGGTTACAGTAATATGAATAAAGGGCATTAGCTCAAATCAAATTTTAAACTCACATTGTTATTTAACTTTATCACAGAACAATAGAATGGTTTCAGTTGAAAGGGGACCTTAAAGATCATCTCATTCCATTTCACCTACTGTGGGCAAGGACACGTTTCACTAAAACAAGTTGCTCAGAACTCCATCCAACCTGGCCTTGAAAACTTCCTGGGATGGAGCATCCACAATTTCACTGGGCAACCTGTTCCAGTGTCTCACCACCCTCAGCGTAAAGAATTTATTCTGAATTTCTAAACCTACTCTCTCTCAATTTGAAGCCATTTCCCCTTGTCCTTTTGCTACATGTAAATAGTCTCTCTCCATCTTTCCTGTGGGCTCCCTTCAGGTACTGGAAGGCCACAATTAGGTCACCCCAAAGCCTTCTCTTTTCCAGGCAGAACAACCCCAGTTCTCTCAGCATTTCCTCACAGGAGTGGTGCTTAATCCCTCTAATCAATTTGTGGCCCTCCTCTGGACTTGCTGCATATGTTTATGTGTATTTAATTATATCTGTATTTTCCTATATTGGTAATTTTTGATTCTGTAAACAACACATATACAAGGACCAGTACAAAATAACTCATAGTTTATTCTGCACTTGGCTCTTAATGACTGACTAACGTTTCCTCAACAAATTTCAGTTGATGCTAGACTAAAGAGGATGATCAAATAGTACTCAAACTTGGGAGGAGAATGCTGGGAGATGAAATATGTTTGCAAAGACTAATAATTTATATGCACAAGGTAAAGTCATATGAGGAAAGTAAGAAATTTAGCACAGTTGTCTACTTGTGTTATAAAAATGAAATACAGGTTCTTGGTTGTGTGACTAAACAAGCACATTTATTCCCAAGGAAAGTGGAGGAGTGTGTCATAAAAGCCAAATTTGCTTCTCATCCACTAGAAATAAGAGAGTGTAGCTTTCAGTAGAAAAAAGGTTCAGCTTTTATTTAAGGATGGTTGAAAACATAAATGTAATTTTCAAGCATATTAAGGGAATTATAAAACTAATTATGTATGAAAATTAAAATAATTGAAAATAAATCAGAATTAATTGACAGCTGCCACTCATTCTAATTTACTTTGTTGTATCTAGCAATTGTAAGTACTGAATGCAATGGGTAAAATGCAATTTCATTTCACAGCACTGTCTGAGCAGACTACTACCAGAAAAATACAGCATAGCAGTCATGAATGCCCTTTCTCAGCTCATTCATCAGGGCACTGTCTGATTCACTGGACTTGAATTTTATGCAGCATTTCCATTTTGGGGGAAAAAAACCAACAAAGCCTCCCTAAATTCTTTACAAGTTGCTATGTCTTTGTTCTCAAGTTGCAATCTTGCTGACCTGGAACGGAAGAAAAATGTAGAGACGACATTTGTGTTACATAATTGGTGTCATTAGCAATTTCTTCACCATGAAGGAAAAAGTAATAGCAGGTCTTGGATAGTACAGTCCTCCTGGGAAGAAGGAAATAAATTGAGATTACAGTACTGTTTCTTTCAAGGCAGGACCAATCAAGATTCAAACCATCTGACTTTGAACAGCTGGTTCTGAAAAAGCAGAATCTTTTCTTTTGGAGAGGAGCAGCTGATGTGGAACTGCATCTCACAGGTACATAAACATAATTCTTGTCAGAAAGGACAAAACACATGTTAAACCTATTCATGGTGAAAGCAGACATGAACCAAATATTTCTGAGGACTACCCACCCTTCTCAAGTGCCTAAGGGGAAAAGCTTGTGGATGACGGTAGTGCTTCAAAGTCAAGTGACAGATCTTGAATGATTTCCCAGTGTAAAAATGTTGGGTGCCTGGGAAAGCTCTTGGGTTTGAAATGACCCACACAAATTCAAAGTGGTCTGTTTTTATAATGCCAACATACATTCTGCTGGAGTAGAGAATAACAAATCAAGAGTATCGGCTCCTATCAACTTTGAAATTATTTTGAATATTAATTTTCAAACGATTTGAGGCTGCTCTTGCAGTGTGCATACTAATTTAAATATGACATTTCGGCAAGAGATGTGCTAAACCAACTGAAGTTCACAACTTACAGAACTCCTTCCTCTATAAAGGTCATTATTTAATGTGATAGACAAAAGGTATCTGAAGGACATATACCTTCAAATAATGATTCTGTAGAGAGTGTTTTGTGATTCTTTCTTGAAGAGCTGTATCATATTATCAGTGCTAGTCAGCTTAGTTTAAAACACCAATGGATGTTGGGTAATTTGATACTCGCACAGAAAAAAGAAACTGAACAACTGAGAAGAGGCTTATTTACCTTGTAAGTCCAGGGTTGTGTTGAGAATGAAGCTCAAAATTCTAGCTGCCCTTAGAAATGGTCATGCTCTTTAGGAAATAGGATTCAAAATTTCTCTCTTGCTCATATGTTTGGCACTGGTGACTTCCATGATGATCTGCTCCATAGTCTTTCCAGGACTGAGGTGAGCTGGACTGGCCTGTAGCTGTCTTGATAATCCTTCTTAACTTGGACGGTAAACTTTGTTTCTGGTCATTGCGAACCTCCCACAGTCATCACAATTTATCAGAGATGACATAATTGCTTCAAAGTTGGTGGCAGCTCAGCACTTTCAGATGTATTCTCTCTGGATCTCCAGACTTGTGTATGATAAGTTTACTTAAGGAGTCCTTGATTCTTTTCTGCAAGGGGTAATACCTCTCTTCCATAGGTTTTGCCACCACCAGGGACCTGAGAGACCTGAGAACAAACCCTGTTAAAAATAACTGAGGTACTTATCCAGTCTTTTCCATAGCAAGTTAGCTGGGTCATTCAGCAGAAGATACACATAATCTTAATTTTTGTGCTGATTTCTTTACAGAAGCTCTTACTCTTTTTCATGCTCCTCACTAGTTTTAACTTGAGCTTCCATTTGACTGGCTGTGTTCTGTTTGTTGTGTCATGCCTGGGTGATCTTCTGTGCTCCTCCCAAGGAGCCTGTTCCCATTTCCACCATCTGGAGACCTTTCTTTTGTTTCGTTGGGTTTTTTTGTTTGTTTTGGTTGGGGGCTTTTATTTCGTTTTGGGTTTTTTTGTTTGTTTTCTTTTTTTTGCATTTGAGCTTGGATAGGAGTTTCTCATTTAGCCAAGCCATGTCTGCTTATTTTTTTTGCACATCAGAAGGACTATTCATGTGCTTTAAAACAAGCAGCTGTTGCTGGCCCACTTGCCCTACAATACTTCGCTCTGAAGCAGACAAGTGAACAAGCCAAATTCTGACATCTGCAAAACCAGACTTTTTATTTTGCTACTTGTCTTACTTTTATATTTTTAAACTTTACTATCTCATGGTCATTACAGACAAGCTTGACATTGACTATCACTGACTGCTTGCTTATTTATGAGTAGCAGATCCTGCAAAGCAGTTTCTCTAGTAGCTGCAGCAAAAAAATTGTCCCCAACACCCCCTAGAAATTTGGATTTGCATTATGATTTGTTGCCTTTCCAGATAATGATGAGGTGTTAAATTCTTCCATGAGAACCAAGGTCTGTAACTGTGCCTTAAAGAAGCTTATTTTTTCACTTTCGCTTCCTGACTGAGTTTCCTGTAGGAGCAATCCACCAGCATGTCCATTCTTTTTGGACTTCCTTACACCCTCAAGCCTATGCTTTCAGCCGACCTTTTTCCTCTTTGACTATAGATGACTATGGTGGAGAGTCATCTGCATAGAGCATATTATCCCTCTCTTTCTGTCTTTCCTGGAAAGTCTGTGCCTATCCATCACAGTGCTCCATTCCTGTGAACAGTTCTGCTATGGCTCCATAATAATCCCATTCCATTACAGCTCTGCAGCAATGCATGAACGTCCAATTCCTCCCGTTTGTCAAATATTCTGTATCTTTTCCTGGATTTGATACACATACACACCCTAGTTGCTCCTATGAATTTCTATTTCTTTTTTAATTTGAGACAGAGTGACTCTATCTTGAATTTCTGTTTTTAACAGACTTCAAAAAAAATGCAGTGGACTGCTGTGAAGAAAGATGATGGGGGGGAAATATTCCTACTTACTGTAAAAAAAAGCAGATTGTGCTTATGGAAATGGTACAGAACCAAGCAGAACAAAACTATGTAGAGAGTAAGAAACTAAGACTCCTTCTCTAGAGTTTCCAGTTCTTACAGTACTGAAAGGTGAGTGATAACACTATTGTGGACACATGAACTGAAATTCATCTAATTTATTTTAAAATACTTACATTTGAGCTGCCATTATTTTCCCTTGACAAAATTGAGTGGAAAATACGTGTTTTGTGAGTTGAGGGTAGTTTAAGTGTCTGGTACACTCAGAGTGCCTATTTCTTTCTGTTGATTGCATAAAGAACTTCTAGCAAAATGCAGAATAGCTACCTCAGATATGGGCTTTATATGTCAGTGTCCAGAGTTTAGACAGCTGCATCATCCTTCATGATTTTTTAAATATCCAGCTTCCAAAATGAATGATAAAGTAAAAGTCTTGCCCTGCTCCAAATAAATGCTCAAAAAACACAGTGAAAGAAGACTGGTGTCAAAATACTTCTTAAAAACATAGTATTTTTAGAATGATATAATGATTTGTTTTTAAAGTTTTGTTTTTCTGGATTTTGAAGATTCAAAGTTGGTGAATTGCTGTACCTGAGGCAGGTGCTTTACAGACAGCTGCATGGTTAAATATATGCACTCTGAGCATTTTACTTTTGATTAGCAAATTGGGAACCATAATTGCTTTTTCTTACTTTGCATAATTTTTCATACCTCAGATACCTTAGATTATATCTTACATCTGCTAAAGAATAAAGTTTTTTATTGAGTTGTTGCACATATTTAGAAAATTTGGTGGAAGTAACTTTGTTTTCTGTTTGTTTAAAAACCAATATATCACATGCAGAAAACTTAACCAAAATGTCAGTCCCTTAAATTTAGTTTGTCAAAAGATGAAGGTAAAGGGTGGATCCTGATTCAAATGCTAATATGCTAATAAAAAAAAAATCAAATTAGGTGTCATTAGTTGTTAAGTTGCAAGAGTCCATTAAGATCATTTGGTCTGACCACCAAAAGGTTTACTGTCCTCATCCACTTCTCCTTCTGACCGTGATATCTTCCAGGAAAAAAAATGTGAAGTCTCTGTTTGATGACAAAAGAGATTACATAGATTAAATCCCTTAGCGGTTGGTGAAAAAAGAATGTGAAAGGTCAGGTCCCTCTACAGATTTCTTCATCTTTGATTTCAGAGCAAAATCCTTTTATGTCTTCTGTTGTTCTTGTTAAGATGAAAAATGAAAAATAGTCTACACAGGACTGTTATTTGCTAAATGTATGTCCACTTTATGAAAGGTACATAATAGCTGAAAAGTATCCTCTTTAATTTATTTTTCTATTAAAAAGGGCTGAGATATAATAGCTACATCCCCAAATACGAAATTACTTTCAAATATGAGAGAAAATGAATATGTTGATGAAAACTCACAAGCTATGTCTAGTACTGCACACTTGTTGGCTTTGTAGCTCATTCACAATTTCTGCTTCAAGAAAATGAGAACAGTGTTATGTACAAAGGGACAAGGTATAAAAAAAGTATTTGTCCATGTAGTATATGAATTTCAGAAAATTCACAATTTAAAAAAATTCCTCACCACTAATGCTTAGGAGTTTCATAGAAAAACAATGCATGGACCACTTCAAATACTTTCACAAATCTGAATCAAAGAAAAATGAGTGGATATTACCATTGATGCAATAGGTGATGTCGACCGTCAAGCACAGCAGCTTTTATGATTTCATTTAAAAATTAACTATAAAATAAGTTGATTATTGGTACCTGCTGAGTGAACTTTAGCAAACTGATAGATTTCATTCCAGTCATGACAATCAACACAGATCCTGAACTGTCATACCAATGCTTACATTTTATTGAAGATAATTATTGGTTTGAATTGCAAAAAGAGTTTGTTAATATACCTTCATCTTTTCCAGATACCATTTTCTCACCTTTTTGCCTCTTTTGGGTTCCTTTTGCAGCTGCATATTTGTAAATTGTAATTTCTGTCTTTACTGTCCTTTGTACTGTTGATAGTCCATAGACTTTGTGACATAATCTTGTATATACTGATTACAAGAGGAAATGATTCAGAGGGATTAAAACCTGAAAGGTCACATCTTGAGTCCTGTATCAGTCATCCTCCATCTGATGCACTGCCTCTATGAAAGCAGAGTGTTGCTATTTTTTCAACGTGTTAACACACCAAGACTTGAGCATTTGGATGATCTGCTAATTTTTGAATATTATAACCCCAGAGTTAATTCAAGTCATTGGCCATATTTTCTTCAGAAGATCCTCGTCTGGATACTTTAAAAAGAGATTAGTTCTACTCCAGCCCTATGCCTTTTCTGTTTCATTTTCCAAAGGTTTTTAAAATTTTGATGTTAAATGTTTTGCATAGTTGATATTGATATACAAGAGGCATTTAAGATTGGGGTTTTTTTCTGCATTTCTGTAAGGGAGAAAAAGGTATTAAAAATGCTAGCTTTACAAATGTCAAAGTTCAACAGTTACTGAGCTGCCAAATCAAAGAGAATTCTGCAACTCTGTCTGAAAAGAGCCCTTTGAAAAGAGAATCAAATGAACTTCTGAATATTGCATGCCACTCAGTAATAACAAAAATTCATACCAGAAAATGTCACTGAGCAGCAAAAGCTGATGTTTTTGTAGAGATACAGGCTAATATTTTCCCCAGACGTCATTAGTTGCTGGTATTTCTAAACCAGGCTAATGAGAGCTTTAAGAAGGAGTCAAATAAGTTCTTAGTTTTCGAAGGTTTTCATCAAAGATCTAAACAGTTGAAAAAGACAGCTTTGAGCCCTGTCTTTATTCCGGGATGCACAGTCAAATGACACTGTAGATTTGCATCTAAAAAAACCATTGCATACCTTAAAAGTCCCCTTGGTGAGTCTCTTCCTCTTGTGCATATAAAAGCAGATTTGCCTCAATTTTTTTTTCTGTATTTTTCCAGGCTGAGGAGAATTGAGGAGACATCATATTCGTCTATTAATTTATAGGACTATGCCAGAAGTAATCACAGAGAACAAAGTTTTTCTGTTATCAAAAGGGACTAAATTTATTTTTTAAAATGAACACCATTTTTCTATGCAGAGTCAACAGTATTTTTTGTGGTTCTAGCTAATAAGATTATGATAATTCTTTCTATTACTTATTTTTCCATTGAAAATAATTGTGATTTCAGACAAAACCCCCAATATATAAAGCTTTTACTGTACTGAAACATAGCTTATTCTATAGTTCGAAAACGGGATGTATCCCTTTAGTTCTCTTTGAACTTATCAAAGCAAGAAATTATTTCATTTTCTCATATTCTTCTAATATCTATGGATTGATATGGGCTGAAAATAACCAAAAGCACATTTGCAAAAGTACACAAATCTTTTTCCCTCCTAAATGCCCAGTGGAAAATTGAACAGTGCCTTGACTGAGAATAGTGTACGAAGGATGATTCATCACATAGTTTGACCTTGAAGAAATGTAGACGGTTTTCATTCTGTGCTTCTTTCCAGCTTGTTGCACATGCTTATGGTGCACCAGGAGGTGGTCCAGGCACTCACAGATTGGTGTGAATATTTGAAAGGATTTTTAAGTTGAGAAGGAGAAAACTGAGAGTTGAGCAAAACAACAGATGTACAAATAGGTTAGTTGCTTTTATCCCATGAGCGGAATTTGTAAGAATCAATGTGCAGGCTAAAGAGAAGCTGCTATTTGCAATGTAAAAACAGGGTTACATTTTATTGCTCTTACAGAAACTAAAACTATGCTGGATATTCTTCAGCACCCTCTACTGGTTTTGTAATTATTTACACAAATACGGCATTCCTGAAGGAAACCTCAAGCAAGCAAATAAGAAGAAAAAGAACAAAAAAGAATCCTTTTTTTTTTTTCTATCCGGGTTTCAATTATAAATTCATTAAAGTTTCTGCTTTTACCACCACCTAGTTCTCTGCCTGTGTCTTTTTAGGCCTTCAAAGTAGAGCTTTGTCCAGGTGATTTAAGCCACCTCCTTGAGGAGCCTGTTTCTCTGTACAGTTTTACTGAGCACATGCCCCTGCATGTTAAGCCAGGACTTGTTAAGGCAAAATATAGTTCTCTCTAGATCACTAATACTGCTGTATAAGGTTAGGAACCAGAGTTATGCTGCAAATGCAAGCAGGCTGAGCCTCACATCAAAACAAAAGGTGATGGGACTAAGGTAAGAGCTGAAGGGCACCTGCTGCTTTTGGTAACACTATTCCTAGGAAATCAAGCACAGGGAAGTTCAGAGAAGCTTTGGGAAAGCCAGCTGACAAAATGAAAACTGTTCCATCTCACATTTTCCATTGAGAAGATTCTTATGCTGTACTTTGTATATTTTTAAAGAATATAGGTTTTAATTTTTGAGAAAATCCATGCAGCCTTTGTTGTGCTGTGTCCCAAAAGCCTGATAATGGAATACCAATACTCCGAATGAAGCCCTAACTATAGTGGAAAATATTTGCTCAATTGACTCTGAGAAAAAAACTGTAATATACAAAATGTATTGCTGCAAAGATTTTTAGAAAATCAGACTACAAAGATTATAGAAAGTCAGACTGCAAAGAATTTAGGAATTGAGAAGGCAGCTGACTGAGCTTCAGGGTTTGGAATGCGACTGATCTATGGAAGTTTCCCCTTTGCATGTTTCTGGCCCATTTTAGAGTAAGGTGTCATACACTGGAAGGTATTATAGGGAATGATAAAATATTACTTTGCTCTAGCCATAGACAGATATGTTTACCCATCTCCAAGGATGTTTTATCAGGAGAAGGTCCTCAAGTCAGAATATGAAACCTTTCTCATTAAACCAACAGAAAATATGGTTGAAAATATAGATCATTTCTCATTTCTGCAAAATAAAAATTAGTGAATTGCATCTAAAAAGGAGCTTTTAGTTTCTTTGATTAAGATCTCTGCACCTAAGCATGCATTTAAAATCACTATAACAGTATTGCTGTTCTGTAATTGTAGCACTTATTTGACAGGTGAAACATAGTTTAAGTAAGGCAAAAATGTCTAAGAGCAACTTGTATATAATATCAAGAAAAATAAACCCCAACTCTCTATTAAAAAGTGTAGGAAATCAGCCTGCTTTAAAATGGGACGATGAGACTTAATACTGGAATTCTAGTATAGTGGTTATGTAAAGAGTGAATTGCTCATCATAAAGATTAAATCTTCATTGTGCTGTGGCAAGTGGCAGTGAACTGGCAATCCATCTGTTCTTGCTCTGTTCAAATATTAGAATTTATTACGGCAGAAAAAATAGCTGCTAATTTTTGAACCAACCACCTGTAAAGAACAAGTCATTGCACAGATAAGATGTGCTCCCCCCGCCCCCAGCTGCACCTTCAGCTAACTTCATTCCCTCAATTTGAATGAGAGCATATTTCAAGTGGAGAGCAATTATATGGCTCTGTGCCTTGTATAACCTGTTAAAACCAGGAATTTCCTGGCATAAAATTAATTCTGTGCTCAGTTTACAGATCTAACTAGCTTAGAGTAAGAACATTTCTCTCTTCAAAATATGAAACAACTAGAGGCTTGCTTGGATGGGTTTACTATTTACATTGTGCTTTCACTGAATATTGGTGCTAAAATAGATTTGTCGACAGCTGATATGGCAGTGCCATCATGTAGTGACAGTGTAACATAATGCCATTTATTTTTCTACAGGCTTATTTGTACAAGATGACTTCCTCTGTTCTATTTGTGTATTATTCCTTCTATCTGGATGGAGCCAGGAGTAGAAGTTATACTCTGGAAGAGAGGAATTGAACAGTGACAATGCACTCCTTTGCTGTTTCAAGCTTTAGTTAGTAGTTATTTCTTTTCTTTCTCCAAGTTACTCTGTTGTGATGTGTAAATACTTGGCCAACTCCCTTTATCATCTGAAAAGATCCCAGGCCATCTTTTTCTTCAATACAACACCCCTGTAGAGTAACTTTTTTTTGGCTGTGTTGAAAATGTGGGCTTTGCATTTGTCAAAGAATGGTGTGTTGCATTCCAAGCAATATTGTTCAAAGAAGAAGGAACTTGCAATATTGTCTTCATATTTAACTGAAACTTTACCTTTGTATCTCCTTTCAGAAATAATGAACACCTCAATCACTTTTTTTAGCAATTTAACCTATAGTTCAGGGAACATGTCTTGTTCTTCTACCAAAACTTGGGTTTATGGATGAATCCTTAAGAACGCCATCAAAAGTTATCATAGAATGGTTTGCATTGGAAGAGACTTAAAGACCATCTTGTTCCAATCCACTGACATGGGCAGGGACACTTTCACTAGACCAAGTTGCTCAGAATCCCATCCAGCCTGGCCTTGAACCCTTCCAGGGATGAGATAACCACAGCTTCTCTGGGAAACCTGTTCCAGTGCCTCACCCCCCTCACAGGGAAGAATTTCTTTCTAATATCTAATCTCTTTCAGTTTGAAGCCATTCCCCCTTGTCCTGTCACTACAGGCCCTTGTAAATAGTCTTTATCCATCTTTCCTGTAGGCTCCCTCGAGGTACTGGAAAGCTGCAATTAGGTCACGCCAAAGCCTTTTCTTTCCCAGGCTGAACAGTCCCAATTCTCTCAGCCTTTCCTCACAGCAGAGGTTCTCCATCCCACTATCCATTTTGGTGGCCTCATCTGGACTCACTTCAACAGACTGATGTCCTTCCTATCACATTCAAGTAATCTCACCGTGGGAGGTAGTGAGGTTTACCAGCAGGACAGTTATATTATATGCCAGCACATTCATTAAAGCTTCTTATGATGGAAAAAAAGCCTAGTATTAAAAGCAGGATGTAAATGGCCACCAAGAGATTTAAAAGATGATGTTTCTCAGGTGAAATGCCTTTATCAGAGTTAGAGAACAGTAAGGAGGGGCTCTGACCTTCTGACGAGATAGTATAAAAGCTCTGGAATCAAAGAATTGATTCATTTGGATTCAAAAGAATGGTTTCATTTGGAAGGGACTTCAAATATAATCTAGTTCCAACTCCCCTACAATGGATAGGGATACCTTTCACTAGACCGGGTTGCTCAGAGCTCCATCCAACCTGACCTCCATCGAAAGTTAAAAAAACAGGGAGAATCATTAGAACATTTGGGGTTTATTTTCGCTAGCCTTCTTGTTTTTATACCAAAGTTTTTAACAAGTTCATTGTTAAACTTTTGCATCCTTTGCACTGGCTATTTTTTTCTCCTTAGAGGTGTTAAAGGGTTCAGCCACTCAGATGACTGGAGCTGTAGATACAAGGGAGGATGTCAGACAAAGAATGGGCACCTCAGAAATGGATAAAAAACAGAGATAGGGTCTCAATAATACTTTATCTAAGCAGATTAAGAAGCAGGTGGTATCCCCTTTGATTTCATATAGCAAACTGGAGACCTTTTCTATGAATCTAAGCAAAGTTTCCTGATCTAAAATATGCTTTTAGTCTAGCTGACTACTTTCACTACTTTTGTATTAGAAAAATGAAGCTGTGAATATTTATCTGTTCTCTTCCCTGGGAAAAAGAATGAGAGTTGCTTACCCAGGAATATTTATGAAGTTCAGACATTCTATCAGAAGTAGTTTAGGATAAGCACAGATGGTAAATTCGTTACTCAAAACTGATGAATCCCCATTTTATTTTCAGGGATGTGAATAAGGAGCCAACAGTTTCTTGAGGTGATCTTGTTAATTTTGTATTCAGGTTTTACAATTTATCTTCCAGGCTCTAAAGAGCAATTAAATTCACCTATGGTAATCAAAAGACTTAATGAGTATCATAAGTTTTGCTGATAATGGTGCTCTTTTCTTCCTTAGTAGCTTCATTCACTGACACTGCTACAGACTTTAAGCACATAAATGTCACAAGTTCAGAGTGGCTGGGGTCACCTAAATAAGAAGGCCATGGAACTATTGAAGCAAATCCAGCGGATGCCAAAAAGTTGCAAAGAGGACTAAGGACCGCCCTTATGAAGACAGGTTGAGAAACCCGGGGCTGTTCAGCCTGGAGAAGAGAAGGTTGTGTGGAGACCTCAGTGCACCATTCCAATTTGTGACAGGGACTCCAAAGAAATCAAGGAGGGACGCTTCATCAGGAACTTGAGCATTTTCACAATGCATTTCTGATATAACCATGAGGCTCGCACAGAAGCAGCAGGGCTGGAGTTGGTTTGTGACCGGCGTTATGAACACAGGAAACCATCGACGGCTTGAGAGGAGACGGGTGTGTGATGTTTGTGTGCAGCCCACAGAGAACAACAGCAGCTGGACACCAGCCTCAGATGTGCACCTCAACATGCCTCGGCCATGTGCACTCACAGCCCAGCAACACCCCGTGCCCAGGGCTCATCCCCGGCACTGCGGGCAGCAGGGGAGGGAGGGGGGGATTCTGCCGCTCTGCTCCGCTCTCAGGAGACCCTGCCTGCAGTGCTGCCCCCGGCACTGGGGTCCCCAAACATAAGAAGGGCATGGAACTGGTGGACCAAGTCCAGAGGAGGCCACAAAGTTGCAAAGGGGACTAGAGCACTTACTCTATGAATGCACGCTGAGAAAGTTGGGGCTGTTCAGCCTGGAGAAGAGAAGATGGTGTGGAGACCTCAGAGCAACCTTTCCAGTCTGTGATGAAGCCTCCAAGGAAGCTGGAGAGGGACTCTTCATCAGGAATTCTAGTCACAGGACACAGGGGGATGGGTTCAAACCGAAAGAGGGTAGAGATAGATTGGATGTTAGGAAAATATTCTCTACTGGGAGGGTGGTGAGGCAGTGGCACA
>VZRE01008068.1:0-31393 GCA_013396775.1 Cephalopterus ornatus
GGCCGGCCCGGCGGCAGCGGAGATGAAGCTGAGCCGGCAGTTCACGGTGTTCGGCAGCGCGGTCTTCTGCGTTGTGATCTTCTCTCTCTACCTGATGCTGGACCGCGGGCACTTCGACCACCCGAAGAGCCCCCGGCGGGAGGGCACCTTCCCCAAGGTGAGCGGGGCGGCGGCCGGGGGCGGAGAGGGGGAAGGCGGCGGTGCTGCCAGCGGGGCTCTTGTCTCTCCCCGCCGGGATTCTCGGGCTGCGGGGCCCCCGGGACGAGGGGCGAGCGGAGCCGCTTCCGGGCGGTGCTGCCACGGCTCGGCCCGGCCCGGGGCTGAGCGGGGTGCGGGGCACAGCCTACCCGGCCGGCCGGGGAGCGAGACAAGCTCACCTCCCCCAGGCGGGACGAGCTGGAGGCTGCGGTGCGGCTCCCGCGGCCCGGGGGGCTCCTCGGGCGGGCAGCACAGCGCGAGTGCGGGGCTCACTCTGGGCAGTGGGAAGCGGTGCTGGAAACAGGAGCGGACGGGGAGAGCTGGGAACCCGAGGGTAGAACTTCAGCCGTGGCAACAACAGGTAGGTTTAGGGAAATGCTGACTTCGCTGCTGCTTTCTGTTCTGCTAAGCCTTACTTTGGAGCCGTAACCGGCTGACCTGGCTGCGCCGCGTGGTTGAAAGACTCAGCTCTTCACTTTTCTCCGTTGTCTGTGTGAGGGAGAAATCAAAAAACTGTGCGTCGCGGTTGTGTTCTGATAAGGAATGTTTGTCTGTGACAAGAAACATGTGTTTCAGAGATGGCATGGTATATTGTGCAGAATGGCAGAATGCTGCTGAGTACAAACAGCTGTGTGTTCTTATATTAGTGGACAAAAAAAAACCTGACACAGAAAATCAACTTATAACCTATTTATGCTTGCACTGTACTTATTTTTATTGGAAACAAAACAAATGAAGATTTATTCTAGTACTGCAGTGAGAGTTCAAGCGAATAGAACTCCATAAGCTTATATAAAAAGTAACAGTCATCTCTCTGTTAGAACCACTATTGTTTCATTTAATGCAAAAGTAATTACTGATACCATTTTGTTAATGGTAAAGATAAAAACCTTTACTTAAATGTAAATAAGGGAAGCAGATCTGTTCTGCCCTTATTCCTTCAAGTTACAGTTCAGAGGTCAGCCACTAGTTTTTGCAGGAACGAGGAGAAAGGAAAGAAGCTTAGGAGATGGACGAAAGAAAGAGGCTGGCTACAGTAGCTGTGTCTCTTCAAAATGTAACTCCAGGAGGAGAGTAATGCCACGTGTTACACTTGTAAATGCTAAATGGAAGTACTGCTTTGGTGATATGGTCAGTAACTTATGTAAATAAGTCACTTAATGTGTTGTTATTCACCAGCAGAGTTTAATCCAGTTGAAGTATAGAACTGGAAAGCTCATCTTTTTTTTTTTTTTCTTTTTTTTTAGTGTTAGATTTTGGTTTGAAATACTTGAGTGAACAAGGAAGACTTTAATTAGACATGTTTTGTCTTCCGTTGTCACCGTCTTGCAGTTGAAGATCCTGTCTGTATCCTACAATGGTCTAAGGTGTAATGTGGTCTTTTTTCTTGTGAGGAAGGGTTTGGGACCTTAATCTGTTTTTAGGCCTCTTCCTTCTATGTGATCTAGTCAGTTAGAGACCAACATTTCTCCTTCTATCCTCCTCCTTTCTCTCAGTCTTCTAGAATACTCTGTAAGTGTTTACTCTTTTTGTCTTTTCCATGTCTAAATTTCCTTGAGGCTTCTCATTCTTACTGGAGAATCTTCTGCCTATCACTAGTCCTTCCTTTGGGTGAACAGTTACCTTTTCTTTTCTTATTGCTTTATCCTTTGAGGAAGTTAAAGATGAAATTGACGTGATTTTGTCATTTGCTTTTGCTACTCAAGTGATAGAAATTTTTCACTTTGTTGTACCTATGAAACCTCTGACATCTGGTAAATGCTTTCAGAGTCTTATAATACCAGTTTCAAATAAATTCAAACGATGAAAAGTGGAATAGAAACCTCCAGAAATATTTGAAAGAAACAGCTTCAATACTACTACCTCAGATGACTGTTTGTGTCAGTACAGTGTTGCCAAAGCTCAGAGTACTGTAAGTGAAACTAGCCGCAGATGTAAAACCTTCAGGCTATTTTTGTTTGTGAAAAACTGTGGCAGCAGCTTGTAGATTTAAGAAGGCATTCTGTTTTCTGATAACAAAGGTCAGTATTTTTTGGCTTAGGAAGAGGAAGCAAGCCTGTTTTTTTTTTTTTTTTTTAGATGTTTTTGTTTTGTAGNTTTTTTTTTTCAGATGTTACTGGTTCGATTTACTTCACACGTCTTTATGTTCTGGCACTGTGCTGATTTTTCAGCTTTGCTGTTCCTCTGTGCAGTTCTGGTAACAAGACATGTCACCTTTCATGTCCCGGAAGTGCAAATTGATCAGTTTCTTTTTCCTGGCCTACACTGAGCTTGCACTAAGCTCAGAGAAAAGAACTGGGTACTTCAGGAAGGAGCCTCCTGTTTAGCTTATAAGCATTTGCTATCTGGGTATTCTATTTGGTTTCTGCCAGGATTAGGGATTGGATTTTTCAGCTGGTAGTGCCTGTTAGTCTGCATTCATCTCAAGTGTCATGGTACCTAATGCCAGTAGTAAAATAAATTATTAGAATTGCTGCTTCGTTTTCATTTCCATGTTTTCTTTCACACAAGATGTGTCTTCTTGGCGTGGTCTCAAGGTAGTTTGCATCAGACTCAGTCTTCTTTCAGGCTTATCAGTGTAGGCCAGTGTAGTCAAGAGCTGTCCTTACAGAACTTGCTTAACACTTTGAGGATTCAGGTGGTTGTTCAAGGATGCCAACAGAAATGTCTTGCAGAAATGATTTTTGGGCAAGATCTCCCAAGGTGGGTGAATATCCATAGGCAGGTGGCTTTATGTGCTCTCTAACCAAATACTTAAATGATTTTTACTGCTATGCTAAACGGAACCTGTGGTCAGGCCTGAGACACAGCAGTGACATTGTGTCTTTCTCAGTGTTTGGATTGCAAAAGCTGGCATCAGTAGTCAGTTTTACAATGAGTTTTTTCCACACCTCTCCATCCTAAGGTGGCAATAGGGGCAACTATAATAGAACTTGAGGTAAAGTGACTTATAGCCTTGTCATCACTGGTGATGCATTGAAATCATAGTACCAGAAGATCTCTGTGTTGCCATACAATGGAAGTCCCTGTTAATTTGGGGAAGAATAGGTACTTGTAATATATGGAGATCAGACTTAGACTTACTGACTTCTCCTTTGTAATTCCTGCCTGTATCTTCATGAATCCTGCCTGTTTGTCTGGCATGTATTATTCTTAGGATGGCCATATCACAAGCTCTGTGTTTCTGAGGGTGTTCCTAGCCATAGGATGTTCCTGTCTCAGGACACATCTCAGAATATGATGTGTCCCAGTGTCCTGTATCAGGCTGGGAAACACGTTACAACTTTGCACAAGGTGCAGGAATGGCCTTAGGTGCATTTTTAGTTTATTATTGTACTTGTTGTCAGTACAGATCATTGTGTAAGATTCTTCTAGTGGAATATAGTTGAAAAAATGCTGGAGTGTATTGGTTTTTTCTGCAACAATACAGAATTTTCTGAGAAATCTTGTGTGACTGTAGAGTAGAGCAAAGTTCGAAGTGGTGCTTAGCCTATGACATCTCTTGTGCAGCAAATGTCAGCTACAAGTGATTTGTGGGCCAAATTGATAACTGCTAAGTAAAAACTACATTCAAATCAAGTCTCTAGTAGAGTAAGTCCATAAGCAGCTTATATTGAAGAAGCTGTATAACTGTATACAGAGGAATACCGAATACTGATAGGCCCATATTGATCTAATCTGGGTTTTGGACTCAAATAGAAAAAGAAAAATCATTAGCCTAACGGCTTGTTTTCTCAAGTAGCTTTACCTTGACTTAGAACAGATCCATGAAAGCTGTTGAGATCCATGAAAGCTGTTAATTTACAGAAGGCTGTGGAATATTTGTTTTGATTCTACATTTGCACCTTAGCATGCACGACACATATTGAAAGTCCAACTGAAAAAACAAAATTAAACAGAGGATTTGTAGGAGTGTTTTACTTCTGAAATATATGGTCTTTTTAACATGGAAGTTAATTTTGAGTTAATTTTATGGCTGAGCATGGCAAAACAGCACCACATTGCAGTATCCTCTGTCACTACGTGACAGGTGATGCTTTGAACTCAAACTTTTCCCTCTAACTGCTTTCACTTGACTTCGTTTAGCTTTTATGGGACATATGTCCCCACTGTGTGCAAGATTATTTCTGGAAATACATTTTTGAAAACTGAGTCTGCTATTACTCTGGTAGATAACTGAATCGGTATCAAGTGATTACTTTAATTTATCTTTGTTCTTTTCTTTAAACTTTATTAAAAGTCGAAGCACAAACATACAGCAACTTCCTTGCTTACCATTTTCTTTTTCATAAGCAACTGTTATTTGAAGATCCCTCTCTTTGTTCCCCTGTGTTTTCTTCACCACTTCCCTCTTTGACCACTTATTTCAAGCTTACTGTGATCTCATGTGTGCTAACTGCTTTTATGGACTCATTAATTGCACTGCATCGAACTGAAGTGATTGAGTGCAGTTCCTCTAAAAGCAGCTGGCTTGGTGTGTGTTTTTTTCCTTTTTTTTTTTCGTTTTGTTTGTTTGTTTTGTTTGTTTTGTTTTTGTTTGGTTGGTTGGCTTTTGTTTTGTAAATTTTTTGTTTTGCTTGTTTGTTTTAATATTTTGTTTAGTTTTTTTCCAGTGTCCTTCCAGCAAAGCATTAGGTATCCTGGCTCTTGGTGATACCGATAAAGCTTCTTTACTGGAATCTTGCTTTCAAGGCATCTACACAGTGTATCAAATACTTCAGCATAAATTGCACAAGCCGCGATTGTTGCAGTGTGGGGTGTTATTTCAGCTGAACTTGCCAATAATTTGACAGTAGTACCACTTGGCTAAAATATGAATCATGGAAAGGTGGAGCAGTAATAGCAGGAAATAAGGACCAAACAAATGGCAGAAACACCAGCAGTTCTTTGGTTTGTATGTTGAACAAAGGCGCCTTGTGAACTTTATTCTGGAGTGCTGCGGAGATAGCACTTCCCCTTCAGTCAGGCCTCTGTAGCTGCAGTGTATCAGCTGATGCTTGGTAGGTACCATGCCCCACAGATACCCTATAAACACCTTTTCCACATAGAGTTTGGCTATGTGCCTTGCCATAGTGAAGTAACTGAAATCAGTGGCTTACATGGACACGTTTTGAAGCTGCATGTTCAGAGTAGTTGGTGTATTCTCATGAGCTTGTTTGGGAGCTTTCCAGTCAATGTTGTGTAACACAGAACAGGACTCGTGTTTGCAGAACTATTGGAAGCAGCATGAGCAGGCATTTAGGAAATGTTTGTTTTACTCTAAAATGTGAATAGTGATCATTAAGGTTATGCATCATTCTGAAGTTGTCACTTTTTGACTTTTGAGCACTGAGAAATTGTGGGCACAGTGACTTTTACTAGCATTCTTCTGAGTTTCACATCTGAGGAGATTGAATGTTGAGCGAAAAAATCCAGACAAGGAATCATCATTTTCCTGGATTTGAAACATGTTAACTGATTTTAAAAATAAACAAACAAGACCCTTAGTAAGTTCGCAATCAAAAAGCCTTTGAATGTCACATATGATCTTGAGTGCAAAATAATTGAAATTTCGGATTACTTCTGCTGAGCTTGTAGTACATTGCAAAGGAGGAGCAGCCGTCTTTGTGAACATAATTACAGGTCAGTAGCAATTCTTTGTTCTCCTAATGCTCATAGAGCTTGCACGTTTTTTGTAAAGTTCTCGCTAAGTAGCAGTCAAGCAGAAGCTAGTAGCCCCCCTCGATTACAGTCTTTGAATCTTGTGCAAAATGTTGAGCAAATGTATTTTACAGAGTAGTAACATTGTAATTGAGCAAGTTTCTTCTGCTACCTAGAGTCAATGCCTAACTTAACTGTATAAACTAAATGGAGAGAGGTTTTCTAGTTTATTCTTACTGTGAGCTTTTATTTGTCTAACATTTTATTTTAAGTTTTGATTTGTTAAAATGAAAATAACCATTATTAAAATGCTCATACTTCTAATGGCATATAAGCTGTGCTTCAGTCTTGTACTGCTAGCCATTTAAATAAGAATTTGGCTTAGGGTAGGAAGGGAAGTCAAAAATGGAAATGAAACTGAAATGTGTCAGTCACAGTGGACATTTTTCAGTTTAATTGACTTTAAACTGAGTATATCTAGATTTCTCTCCATCTCCCTGTCTTTTCTCCTTGTCTTCAGATCACTGATGCTGGTGTCAAAACTAATCCCTAACAGCATACCTTATATTTGTCTCTGTAAATTACATGAAACTTAAATCTAGTATAATAGTACATTAAGCATTCCTGTTACTGCTGCCTCTGGTAAAGCAAAATGTGAAAGTGCATCAACTTCTTAAAATCTATCTGTCAGGCTGTTGCATTTTTAATCAGAACTTTCCTAATTTTTTAAGAGAACAGACTTTTGTTTCGTAGTTATTTAACCCAGAAGAATCCCAGTGTCTTTATAAAGTGAGCTTCTTTTGAATAATACTTTAATACTAACAAAATTACTTATGTACTTTTCATTGTCACAAATGCACGTATGGCTTCTGCCCAGATCAGTAAAGTCTTCAGACCTTGAATTGTCCCTTTAACTGCACTGTATGCTCGGTTTTTTTTCTATGTCCTACCTTGCAAAGTGAATACATGCTGAAACAGTGTGTTCAAGGATTAAGCTTTGATGCTACACCAGGTTGCATTTTGGACTTTTACCTGCTTGTTTTTTCTGTGCAGGAGGTGACGATTTTGTTCTATATTTAGTATGTTCTGTTCGCTGTACAGTGCTCTGATAGTGAATGCTTCGTGGTCTTACTATTTTGATATGCTGGCGTCTCTTCAGAGGCTTATATCAAGATTTTAGCAAAGTTAGTGTGAGAAACAGAGTCTCAAAATATTATAAATTTTAGAATAAGAATTTATTATATGATAAAAGCAAGCAGCGCTGGGTGACAGGAGGAGACTTGCCCCTAAAGCCTGCCACCCCAAAACAGTGAATGTGTCCGGTATTTATTTTAGACACTCCATACATGTTCATTACATCCTTTTACATAGCTATTTCAGATATTCAACATATGATGAATGTGTTTCTTTTTACAACTAAGATTAATTAATTTGTTATCTTTTACAATGAGTTATAAATTCTAATAAGTTATAAATTCTAAAAAGTTATAAATTCTAAGATTACAAGTTATAAATCCTAACAAGTTATAAATTCTAAGATTATCTCATGTCTAGGAAAACAGGGGAGGCAGTGGCCTGTTTTGTTTCTTTATGGGGGTGTAATTAAGTTTTACAAACTGTTTGTTTTATTCTTTCCTGAGGTTACAATAACCCATTAGTTTCTTTTTTTGACACGAATCATAGCTGTCTATTACATTAGTACATGATTTCCAAAGATGTACCTGGATATAGTAATTGACATGACTGGTGCAGAAAACCATTAAGATGACTGCCATTCAGTGGGGCCAGAGTCCAGTTTTCTCACTGCTTACCGTAGTGAGTGAGTATAGGCAAAGATTTTGAATTCCGCATCCTTTGGAGAGCTCCGTTCGTTGTGGTACTCTGCTTTCTTCACCACAGTTCGTTGTTGCACCAGAGTCTTATATAGGACACTGCCAGCTCCTTTGTGGTCTCCTGCTTGTTCATGTGGGTGAGAAAGAAAATGGGCTCTTTTTGGTTTTGAACCAAACACTCAGTGGTTGCTGGCTGAGTCTGGATATAAAATAATCAAATTCCAGCTGATGTAACATCAGAAGTCTCTAATGCAGATTTCTGCTCTGCCAGCCTGTTTCTATGAGATGGTATCATCTACGGGCCTGTCATACTCCCTCTTCAATTATTTGAGCTAGCTCTCTTTTTCCTGAGGAAATGATCATCGGTGTGGCCTGTTGGAAGTTACATTCATTTACTGAGTGAGCATTCACTCAGTGGGAGAAACTGTCCGCTCTCCACTTCCCCAGAATAAAACGTCTTGGTCTCTTCTTGTGCTTCCAGGCTTCCTTCCTTGTGCTGGGTGGCAGCATGCTGCTTTCTGGAGAGTCCTTGCTGTAGGTCAGTCTGGCATCAGAAGCAAACAGAGAAGGACAAGCAGAGGGCAGTGGGAAAGCACTGCTTTGGAGTATTTGGGGCATGAAAACCACCGAAGGGTTCAGACTGACTGGAGCGTAAGGAACTGTTCATGTAGCTGATTCATGTGGTGGTAATGGCAGGTTTCTCAGTGCAGCTAACAAGTATGGACAGTTTTTGTTCCAAGTGGGAGGAGAGTGTGCTGATCAGTGCTGCCCTCACATGGAAGGATTTCATTGGTTAAGTCCAATCCTGTGTAACCACAGTTACACAGTCTCCTGTGATGCCATTCTTCTACCAGTGCAGCTGTAGCTACTTTCAGCACTATTGAATTGGTTGGTACTTTGCACTTCTTGTAGAAATACTTCCTTTGCTGTGAAGTAACAGGAGGATTGCCTTTTGTGTTTTTTAATAAAAATCTGTATTTGCACACTCATCAATTTTAAAAGACAGAAATAAAAGAAAGAATCTTATACTAAAGTTGTTATAAACTTATTAACTGGTTGCGTAGGCTAAGTGATTCACATAACTTTATATTTATTTTCCTTGTGTTAAAATAAATGTCTAGATTAACAGCATCCTTTAATGTTGTTCTTTTGGACTAGGACACACTTAGACAGCATACTTCCAATTTTCCTGGCTGTTAGGCATTTCTCAAATTCTTGGATCAGGATTGCTTCTTTTATGAGAAGACTTGATGCTCTAAAATCAGGGATAGGTCTGCTAACATGTATGAATTGTGCAGCTAGCCCAACTTTTGCTATCCAGTATCTGCAAAGCCATGCAGAAAACAAAATTTCAGATGGTACTGGTGAAGTTAAAATTGGTGCATGTTTGCTCAGGTAAAAAAAAAAAAAACATGGAAAAATTGAAAGCTTAATTTAAAACAAAACACTGGAATATGTTTTTAGTAATGGATAGGGTCCATGTGTTTTATATTTTAATTAGACTTACTTAGTGTCCCCTGTAACAGGCTTCTAATCTGTTTTACTAGTGAGTCAACATCTGTTACTAACAATTAATAAGATGAAAGAGCTTGAGACTAACTTCAGTGTTTGGTACTGTTTGGCCTTGACATTTGAAGTAAATCAGTTGCCTTCTTCTAAAAATGTTGAAACTGAATTTATTTTCATGTATTAAATTTATTGTTTTGGAGAGTTGCTGCATTTTCCATGTTTAGCTCCTATTTTAAAATCCTTTTACTGTTGAATAGGTGATATCTATTTAACATGAGTAAGGTGAAAAGGTTATTGTGCAATGAAAATAGACCTAGCTTTTGCATAATTTGAATCCATGTGAAATTTTAACCTTGAGAATGGATTCCTAATGTTAATTATTTTCATGCTGAATGAAGGCTGGGATTCATTTCAAGTCTGTTACCTTGTTGGTTCTTAAAGGAAGTTCTCATGGATGTGGCATTTCACAACAAAATTGAAAATATTTTGATATTCTCAAAAATTTGGTTGCCTGTCTGTTTTAACTTGGGTAGTGCATGAGGTCTTAGTTACATGTTCTTAACTACAGCTTTTTATTTCATATTTAGCATTCAAGTTGAGTTAGTACGTGGCATGTTTAAATGCTTGCAAAGAGGGCATGATATATCTCATAGTCTTCAGAAAAGAAAGCAGGATTTTCTGTATTAATGTCGTCTGTTAAATTCCACACTGGGAGGTCTTTTTAAGGATTTCTTTCTCCAAATAACAGAAGATCTACCTCAAAAGTTAAAGTAACATACTTTAATAGAGTCTTGAAAATCAGTGTCCTAGGTAGGCTTGAGCCCTGCAGCTGGATTATTGCTGGATATATGGAGCAACATGTGAAGTCGTTGTTTGAAGTTCATCTGGGAACAAATTACTATATTAAACAGGGAACCTGGTTTACAAAGAAACTGGTAGAACCTGTTACAGATATTTGAAGGTTTGAAGTATAACAAGTTAAACGAAAGGTCTGTCTAAAGATATGAAATATGACATGACCTCCAAATCAGAAGTTCTTATCTGTCTCCTAGAGGCTGGCAGTGCATGACGATGGGAGGATCAATCTAAACACATATTTGGGGAGGTTTTAAAATACTTTTTGTTTCCCCGCTGTGTCTGTTATTGTGCTGGAGAGACTATAATTGGTTAGAAGACGTAAGTAAGATTGGTGGTGTAATATGTGACCAGGTAGTTAAAAAGCTATTGCTAAGCAATATGAATATCTTTTTGTTTAAGAAAGGTAAAATATTTCTACAACATACATGAATGAGAATATAAATTTTAATCAGGTGTCTGATTTCATAGTTGTATAGGCGACATATATAGTGGTGGGATAGGTGTGAACAGTGTTTGAGCTGCACACTTGGTAACTTTGAAATGTAGTCGTGCAGTGAAGCCCGTAATGCTTTGTGTAGGTGGCAGCTGTGCTGTAGCTTCCTAGGAATCTAAAGATCAGAGCCTATGTTGGGCAGCCTGTGAAGCCCCTATGAAGTATTGTTTTATATGTGTTATTTTTAGAGTAAGTGGCTGTTAGTTTTCTGCATAGAGAAACCTGTCATACATCCTAAACATCATTGCAAGGGAAAACACTGATTTTACACAGAAATATGCACACAGTATCTTTAACGTAGCATTTGAAAGATTTCCATCTGGTTGTTCCTTTTGTGCCACCAGGGGGCATGGAACTACAGTCTGTTCGGTTTTGGTTTTTATTTATTTTTCTTTCCGGTATTCCATCATCTGCATATTAATATCTTCTTGTTTTCATCTGTTTCATAAGTTTGTAGCATTTATCTTTAAACTATTGGAGTTCTAGGATGTTCGCCCTACATCTAAATTAGCTTCTGTTGTCAAAATATATTTTTTCTCTTTTGGGAAAGCGATAGCTATCTGACTGTGTTGCATTTTAAAATCTGTTTGTTTTCAGGATGTATCAATCTAAGAAACAAACAAACAAACATACAAAAAGCAACAAAGCAGTGGGCCAGCACTTCACACAGCCCAAAAAATGAGGGGACAAACTTTCCAATGTTAAAAAAAACTCCTAAAACTTATTGTCTACAAAATTACAAAGAACTTTCATAAAAGGATAAATGAAAGGTAAAATTATTCTAAAGATAGAATTATAGCAATGACAGTTTGGAATCCAAAAGGCTGATTGGTATCCCTTGGTAAGGGGTGTTTCTTAATTCCTGCAGGCTGCTCAAAGTGAATAGAATTTAAAAGAATGTACACATCAATTTAGAAAGGAGGCTTAATTCTTTGCAAACTACAGTTGCTGAAAACGAAAATGCCAATACTTTGAGTGGATTATTGTTAAAAGGGAAAAAGTGTCATGTACAGATGTTGTTTCTAATATTATACTGTAGTCCTAAGAAAATAAGGCATTGGTGCTAGGAAAAAGTTATTAAAAGCATAAGTAACAGAGTAGCTGTCTACTGAATCAATGTTATTTGTGTTGAAAGTAATGGTAAAATATAGATGCCTGAATCTGTAGAAGGTTTTGTTTTAACAACAGCTTCTTGCAAAAATATCTAATTATACATTGTATATTTGGGGGGGTGACCACAACTGTAATAATAGGACATGACTTTTTTTTTTGGATATCTTATAATTTCTTATTATTGTTATGTTAAAGTAATTCTGAGGAAATAAAGAAATTACTGTTAAGATGAAACTCATGTTAAATAATATTAAATAATTTAGCCTTTGGTAATTCTGTAAAAGCTAACTCATTCATGCCTGAAAAAAGGCATACCTGAAATAATTTGGAAGGTGTGGCTACCACATGAGAGGGCAGTAGCATTTGGAGGTATCTTGTTTGGCTATGCTCCCTCCTGTATTCCAATAATACAGTGATTACATGCTGTTAAATTGCTGTGTAGAATCTGTCTCTCCTTCCAAGTTGCTTTGGGAAATGTGCTGACTTTCAATTCACACTGATGTTGTTCTGCAGCCTTCCAATGGGGGTGCACACTGGAATCATCTACAAAATCCTGTTGCTTAGTCAGATGACCTTCTGACTAAAAATGCTATTAGCTTGATCTCTCTTTTACAGGATTTTCTTGATGTTTATCACGGTCCAATTTTACAGATTTTTCCTCTGATCAGGCTGTTAAGGGATCTTTTACCCCCATTATGTGCTTTTGTTTATTTCTCTCTAACTATTATTGAAGGTAAGAAACTTGGCATTTATTGAAATACTGTTTTACATGTACAGGAAAACCCTAAAATGCTTACATCCTGTTAATCCCATCACTATGTGACTGACTGTAAAAATTGGCTTTCTGTTTGATGTTCTGATAAATGAAAAGATCAGATTTTTGTAAATCTGTGACAGATGTGAAAGCAGTTGAAGTAGGTAAAATTGCTTCTTGAAACAGTGTGACTTTAAAGAGTATCTTCATATCACTGATTAAATCTTGTGCTGTGAATTCAAGTTCATAAAGGAAAATGTATGATTTGATCTTTTGCCTCATACTGAAAAGGGAAAGTTTCATATCTTGGGTGAATTCCTTAATAGTTTGTCCTTATATAAAATAAATATATTTTGGAATTTTTTGCGTGATGTCATGCTATCGTGGAATTCAGTTTTTTTTTAATTCTGGCAAGAATTTGTCTGAGAAATATTTAAACTTTCCTTTTTCTTCCCCCCCCTAGGGCCAGCTTTCAATATTGCAAGAAAAAATAGATCATTTAGAACGCCTGTTGGCAGAAAATAATGAGATTATTTCAAACATACGAGATTCTGTGATCAATCTGAGTGAATCAGTAAAAGATGGTCAAAAAAATCCAGAGGCCATAAACTTCAGTCAAGGATCTGTTTCTGAGCCCTTTCCTTCTGCTTCAGTTTTGTTTGCCATTGATTCTGAGGATTGTTTGTTTGCTTCAAAAAGCGGAAGTCATGGTTCAGGTGTACAGGTAAGCACTACATCTTTGTTTTATTCTGCTGGAGTCCCAGCTGTCATTACCTTTCAATTCTGAAAATGTCAAATTACAGTTAAAACCTTGGTACTAAGCTCCTAATCTAAGACATTATAGAGTTGTTCAAGTGACTGTTGTATTTACCAGATGTTATGAAACTGTTCCTTTTTCACCTTTTTAAAAAGCTGTCTAGAAATTGATTAGTGTTTATTAAGAGGCAACAGTTATGAATACTTAAAATTCTTAAAGAAATTCTAACAAAGTGATTATACCCAGATTATTGCCCCATCAGTTCTCTGGAAATAATTTATTTGAGAGTCTCAATTTCTCCAAATTGTTCTAAAACTGATAAAAAATAAACTAGAAATAATGGGTAGTCTTGATTTAAATACATTTTACTTTTTAGGAATATATAAGTAGAGTCTTGATGGGGAGATAAAGAATGTTCAAGAATTAATAATTTCAAAAAAATGTTGGGTCCTGTGTTGCCTTTTGAATGTCATTTCTGTATTTCAGCCTTCTTGTGTGTCTCTAGTTTGTGTAGGCACTTTAATCAGAAAGAACGAACATTTACCATGTTGACTGGTTGGCAATGACCTGGGGAGGTTGAAGTTTTTAAAGTCAGACATTTCAAGTTGAATTTATTTTTCTTTCTGGTGATGCTTGTGAGTTCATGGACTCTTATATATTCAGTTTTAATGGAGTGATTCAGGAGCACTGAGAATACTCTGTGAAGTTTGTGATCTGTACTGTTTTTGTGAGCCTTGTGGGAGTACTATAAATATTCATAGTACTCTAAAGCAAAGATTAAATTTTGAAGTCCAGCTTTCTCATTTTAGAATTTAAAGTATTTCTATTGCAGGAGAAAGACTGTGGGCTTCAGAAGAATAAGTACACCTATTAGAACAATTGTAACCTCTGATGTATCATGCTTAATGCCTTTAAAGTTTTCAGTGATAGGCACCACCTTAATATGTCTTTTACAGAGAAAATAGGCTTTTTAAAGGCAATATCTGAATATCTGATCATGTTTCTAATATATATTCAGACTTCTGTGCAGGGAAGTGAAGCATGTGGACCTATGTGTGTTCAAGTTAGAGGATTGTTAACATGTTATTCATCATACAGGCTGTTAGCATATTAAATGATGTGCTTTTTTTATATGCATTAAAAATAAGTTCTAGTAAATGAGAATTATGAATTTTGAGGTAAAAATCTTTTGTCTTAAATTCTTGGACATGTTAACCTGTTATGAATGGAAAGCAAAAAGATCTTTTCTTAAACTGTTCTCATGTTTTGCTTCACATTTGCAGAATGTCAGAACATGCACCTACTATCAACTAATGTGCCTACTACCTAGCTAATGGGAAGTTGTAGTAGCTAAATTGCTTTTGGATAATTTTCTCTCCTTTTAAGGTTATTTGCAAGTATTCAAGAAGCGAACATACTGTTTCTCTACTCACACTTTCTTCTTTGCACAGGAAAGGAGGGCTCTTATGTTCTTTGTGTCATTGCATTAGTACCCTGTACTCAGCAGGTTATCCACTGTCATCACTAAGTCACTTTAATATTGCTTTTATGTACAGTTTCTCATCCTGTGAGTGTGCCCCGCACTTCAGTTGTGGAATCCAAGACCTTGACTTATGCAGAAATCCCATTACACCATATTAACGAGCTGATATAAATTACTGTATTATTACTTTACTTGAATATAGGTTTACTGTTTAATACTTTGCCAGCCCTGATGGATTCTGTAAACTCGGTTAATTTATCTGAGACACTTAGAATAATTATTTGGAGCATTTTAACAAAAAAATATATTTTGAATTCTCAAACAGCTTGTAAGTGTTAATTGCCTGCTGTTCTTAGATGTTAACTTAAACCCACAGACTTGGACATTACTTTTCCCATGTTTGTCTCTTAAGAGGATATATGAAAGACAAAGAAGTAAGAAGTGCTAATATAGGTGAGACATAGTGTTTGGATAAAAAATAACATTAGAGAACGAAGGCATAAGAGTCTTCACTGAATAAGTTGTGGAAATTCGTTATAGTTTCCCACAAGGGGGAAACCATTGTGAGAAGACATTCTAATATGAGTTAACAAACTTTGATATTTCAGTGAGAAATATTACTGGGATTTGCTTCTCAAAGAGATGTATTTTCATAAAACATGAGACAAAAAGACAGCCAAAAGATTCTTTTTCATGGAGGAATTATAAATCAAGAAATTGTATACTTGCTACTCGTGATGTTTGTAAGTAGGTAGGAAATTGTCATTGAGCTGGAAACTGAAAACAACACTGACTTGAGAATGCTATAATTCAATTCAAATGAAAGATTAGTGTACACCTTTTTTTCAAAGGATGAATAATGGAGACAGGTAATAAACCCAACAAAATGAGAACACTGGATTAAGTATGGATACGACCTGATGATTTTTTAGTTCAGTAGGTCAAGAAATATTTGGCATTTGTGCTCAGAGAAGATAGAATTCTCCACAGCCATCATGCTGAGCTGGAAGGCCTTTTAAATAATACAGTGAGGTGTCTCCTGCCTTGTCCTTTTCAACTTCTGAAGCATCCAACATTGGGCTTAGCAATGTTACTTCTTTTAAAAATGAGACTCTTTAAAAAGGTAGTCTGAAGAGGCACAAACTATGCATTTATTTCTTCTGTTCGATAGTTTAGTATTCACTGGGGTAAATGTGATTTTTTCACAGGATTCGCATTACTTCAGCAAGTACTTCAGCAACTTTGTGTCCCTCAGCATAGAAAAATATTAAGCCTATATAGGAAAAAAAAAAAGACAACTGATAAATTTTCAGATGTTTTAATGAAAAGCTTGTAACAACATGACTGTCTTCTGAAGCAACCATAGTGAAGACAGGCAGCATTCTTTTTAAATTTCTATCTATCTACTGTTTTAACAAAATCCTTGCTTTCTCTATTGGTATTTTATACTTAGATGTGAAACTAAAATACGTCCATGAAATACTTTCTTTAACCTTTATTGCTTTTACTGACTAGGAATCAGGAACTTATTCTTTACTTGCAGTCATGTAACTTGTTTGAGTGATTGTTTATCCTTTGCACAATTCTTACTGATGATGGTGGTGTACAAAAGACAAAAATGACTTCTGTCTTTTGGGTGTCTTGGCATAAGTAGTGATTTCAGCCTGATCTGGCTTTAGTTTATTACAGTGGAAGTATTTTTTTTCCCCTAGGCTTTTTATTTTAACTGCTTCTGATTAACATTCTAATCACAAAATGACTGATTTTTTGAGGTTGGCAGGGGCCTCTGGAGGTTGTCTGGTCCTACTCCCAGCTCAGGCGGAGTCACCTGTAGCCTTTCAGGAGGAACGTTCTGTGTTTCAGTGTGTGCCCACTGCCTCTGGTCCTGTCACTGGGCACCACTGGAAAGAACCTGTCTCCACCTTCTGTGCACTGTCCCTTTCGGTATTGCTACACATTAAGATTCTCCCAAGCCTTCTCTAGGTTAAACTGATCCATCTCTCTGTCTTTCCTCTTGCGACAGCTGCTCCAGTTCCTTCATCATCTTAGTAGCCCTTTGCAGGTCTCTTTCCAGTGTGTCTATGTCACTTGTACTGGTCACCTTGGAAGTGGACACAGTACTCCAGGAAAGGTGTTTTTAAGACTTGTTTTACTTCTCATTATCTTACTCTGATCTTGATTAGTAATAAATTCAACTAATTTCTCTAAGTCAAGTGTGTTTTGCCTGTGATGGTAATCAGTGAGTGATCTCTCCCTGCTCTTAACTCACATGCCTTTTGTTACATTTTCTCTTCCATGTCCAATTACAGAGGGAAGTGATAGAGTGGCTTTGGTAGGCACTTGACATCCAGCCAGGGTCAATTCACCACACTCCCACTAGTCTCTGCTTTCACCCTCTGTAGGCTTCCTTTTTGTGTTCACATTTTGCCAGGAGCTCTTTTTTTCATCCATGCAGGCTTCTTGGCATTTTTGCCTGACTTCCCGGGATGGACTTGTCTTCAACTTGAAGGAGATGGTCCTTGAATATTAACCACTTTTCTTGGGACCCTTTTCCTTCCCAGGGCCTTATCCTGTGGGACTTTGCCAAGCAAAGTGTTCAGACCCTGCTCTTCTGAAGTCCACTGCCCTTCTCTTCGACCCACTCTAGCACCTCAATATCTTTCTTGTAGTGAGGGGACCAGAACTGGAACTCAGGATTTGAGGTGCCTCACCAATGCCCAGTACAGGGGACAATCACTTACTTGCTGGCCACACTGTTTCTGATACAGGCCAGGATGCTACTTGCCTTCTCTCCACGTGGGCACACTGCTGGGTGCTGATCTCCAGGTCCTTTTCCTCTAGGCAGGTTTCCAGCCCATTTGCCCCCAGCCTGTAGCACTGCAGGGGGTTGTTGTAATCCAAGCACAGGACCTGGCACGTGTCCCTGTTGAACCGCATACAGTTGACCTAATCTCATGGATCTAGCCTGTCCAGATTTGTCTGTAGGCCTTTCCTAGTCCCCACCCAACTTTTGTGCGTGTAAGTGATGTAGCAGATCACTGACCATTTGCTCTGGGATTATGGGGGCTTGCTTCTGCACCCCCTCTCTGTCTTCCAGCTCAGGGAACTAAGTACCTAAAGAGCAAGTGGTCTTACTGTTTAAGACTGAGGCAAAGAAAACATTTAGTACCTCAGCCTTTTCCTTGTCCTTTGTCACTACGTTTCACACCACATCAAATAAAGGATGGAGAGTGTCCTTAGCCTTCCTGTTGTTGATGTATTTATAGAAACTTTTTTTTTGTCTTTTACTGCAGTGGCCAGATTAAGTTCTGGTTGGGCTTTGTTCCTTCCACTTTTCACCCTGCATAACCTCACAGCATCCTTGCAGTCCTCTGGAGTGACCTTCCTCTTCTTCCAAAGCTGATAAATTCTCTTCTTATCCTGAGTTCCAGCCCTGGATAAGCTTGTTAAGCCAGGCTTGTCTTCCCTAATGGCTTGTTTTCTGGTACATGTGAACAGGCTGCTCCAGCTCCTTTAGGATTTCCTTTGTGAATAATATCCAGCCTTCCTCCAGCCTTTTACCCTTCAGAACTGCCTCCCAAGGGATTCTGTCAACCAGGCTTCAACACGGGTCAAAGTCTCCCATCCAGAAGCCCATGTTGGCAGCAGTTCTGCTGGCCCTGCTCCTTGCTTCTCCAGGAGTTGAAAACTCTCCTTAGTTGATCACTGAGACCAAGATGGCTTCTAACCACCACAACACCTGTTCACAAGCAGCAGGTCCAGCGGGTCCATCTCCTAGCTGGCTCTCTCACCAGCTGTGTCAGGAGGTTATCTTCCATGCAATCCAGGAACCTCCTAAATTGATTTGTCTCCATTGTGTGGTATTTTCTGGCACACATCTGGTAACTCCATGAGTCCACCATGAGAACAGGGGCTAGTAGTTGTGAGATTTCTACTTGGAGAATATTTTATCTGCCTCTTCATCCTATGTAGTCTGTAACAGTCTGTCACCATGGTAGGCAGGTCTTCTTGGGCTTCCCACTGATTCTTGCCCATAAACACTGAATGGTGTTGTCATCATCATAAAGCTCTAGACAGTCAAATCACTCACTCACATATAGGGCTACCCCACTGCCTCTCCTTCCTTGCCTATCCCTTATTAAGAGGTAAGAGCCATCTATTGCAGCTCTCCCGTTGGGTGAGTCATCCCACCATGTTTCTGTGACAGCAGCTATGCCATAGTTTTCCTTCTGCATAATACCTTTCAGCTTCTCCAGTTTGTTTCCCATATTGTGTGCATTGGTGTGGATGCATTTCAGTTGGGCTGTTGTTCCTGCACGCTTTTTTTTTGGGAAGCCCTAATTGCTATGTGACCATTCTTAGGTACTTCTGTAGTTTCTACACTTGTGTCTTTGCTGTCACATGGATCTCCATCCTCCACTCCAATGAGATGGCAGACTGAAGGACCTTGCTAGTACACCAACTCTCAAACTTTGGAGTGCTGTGTGCAGGCTTATCTCTAGCAAACCTGTTTTTATCCCTTTTCAACTTCAAACCCACAGGCAGACCTCCATGCACACCAACTGCTCTCTCACATAAAAGCCAATGCTCCCTCCTTGTCTTTCTGGCCAGCCTTTGCTCAAAATCTTGTGTCCGTCCCATGCAACTTTACAGTCATTAGAGTAATCCCACCATGTCACCATTATCATAAGATCATAGGCTTACAATTGCACACAGCTCATCACGTTTATTCCCTTTAGAGTACTTTAGTGAGCCACTCCAGCATGCTGATTTCCCAGAAAGGGTTTTGGGAATTTCTTTGTAACTGTGCCTTGTAGGCATTTCCTTGCTCACGTACAAACGTTAAAGGTGATCCTGTTTAAGCTGTTTTGTTGATTTCTTAAATTATTATAGATTTTTAAAATCCTTTCCTGTCACATTGTTCCTGACACGTTGCTCCCCCACAGGGCTGCTGGTCCCCCTTTATTCTTAGCCAGAAACTGTCCTTAATAGGCCAGCCATCCTTCTGGCAAAGATACCTCTGTGCACTTAGTGAGTTTGATCTTATCTCTCCTAAGCAGGCAGATCTGCCAACAGGGTCCCATAGTCATGGAATCCTCAAATCTGTTTCAAACACCAGCTCTGAGGCCAATTATTGATCTATACTATCAGTATCCTCCTCTCACACCCCTCCCCCTCACTGGTGGGAGAGAAGAGGACACCACCTGGGCCTCTGTGACCTTGATTACTACTAACAGAACTCTGCAGTCACTTTTGATGCAGTCTGGGTTGCCTCTGGCAGTGTCTTTGGTACCCACATGGAAGAATAAGAAGGGCTAATAGTCACTGAGTTGGACAAGCTTCAACAGTTCCACTACAATATACAGGACCCAGGCAGCAAAAACCTCTAGAAGATGGGTCAGGTCATTGAAGCAGTTATTTCAGACAACTTGTTGATTAAGATTACAATACCTGTTTTCTGAATTGCTGTTTCCATCTCTTGAGCTTGTTGTCGTATAAGCGTGGTTTGAGATAACTGTAAGGCTGTAGATGTTAGGGAAAAAATTATCTGTGTTATGGACTGTTAAAATTGGTGTCTTGCAGACTGCAGAAAGTTCCTTGTTAAATTCAGGCTCTACCCATGAGAAAAACTCATAGAAAAGTGTGTAATTCCATCAATTACTGCTTTTTAAACAAATACGTTTTCATGGCTGAAATGTCCAAAGAGTTTATCAGTCTTAAGGTCATTCATTGTTTACTGGCAAATTTACAGAATATGCACTTATATTTTCTTCAGAATGTTGCATTGAAGAGAAAAAATACGCTTCCTCCTCAAACTGAGATTTTAGAAAATACTGTACTGAGAAAATATATAATGATAAAATAAAATTATACATATCATATATTTAACAATATATATATCTATATTATCTATTATGTGATATATATTATTTATAGAAAATATAAATTAGCCTAGAATAGTGTATTTAGAAAATATGCCATTAGGCTAATGTCAACATAACCCTTATTTGGACCCTTCAGGCTGACCATACGGAATGCCCAGATATGCAAGTATTCAGTTGTGTTTTCCATTAATCAATATTGTCCAAAGACCTTTTTTGTTGTTGTGAGATAAAAATACAAGGAATGGAGTTTTACCTTGTATATGGGTATGTGTAAAAATTTCCACTTTTTCAGTGTTCTTGTGTCATTGTGATTTTAGTGTTGGAAATGTTTTTTGTAAATATAAGTGAAGTTTGTGAAGAGTTTGTGATGAATGTATGTTTTTAGACTCTTGTGATGGTGAAATGCAGATGTCCAGGTGTTGGCAGTGAGGGGCTCCAGGGGTGGTGTGTATGAGGAGAGGCCAGTGCTGCCCTGTGCCAGGCACAGCTGTTCTAGGCAGCTCCAAAACAGACCCAGCACAGGATACAGCCAAACCCTCCATCAGCAAAAGGTGGTGCTACCTCTGGGAGAGCGTGTTTTAAGAAAGGGGAAAATGTTGCATGTCAGTGTGGTATAAGGTTAAACAAGGGAGAGAAACAACCCTGTGAACAACAAGGTCTTTGAAGGAAGCAGAGATGATATTCTAGTCACTGGTGCAAGTGGGGGAGACCACAGTGGAGTAAGTATTTCCTTGAAATCTGTGGAGGACCTCATGCCAGAACAGGTAGATATTTCCGTGAGGACCTGGAGCCCATAGGGGACCCATAACACGAGGAGTTCCTGAAGTACTGTAGCTTGTGGAAGGGATCCCATGCTGGAGCAGACAAAAAATGTGAGAAGGAAGGAATGACTAAGGGAAGGAATGACAATAGGGACTGACCTCTCACTGTCCAATTCTGTTTTAATTGTCAATAAATTAATTTACTGCTCCTGAAGTCAGGTATGTTTTTTCTATGATGATAATTGGTAAGTGATCTCCCTGGTTTTATCTTCACACATCATATTTTAATCTTATTTCTCCCCCTGTTCTGTTGATGAGGAAGGGTGAGAGAGCAGGTGAGTTGGGGCTGAAGTCAACCATCACAAGGCCTTAACTTCTTTAGTCAGATGTTTGTTTCAGATGTCTGTAGTTTTTGTAAGTTTCCTAGCAAGACAGAAACCAGCTTACCACTGGAAAGTTTTAACTCTTGTGATGTTGAAGTAGTAAATGACTCGTACAGGCTTTTTTTGTGGAGAGAAATTGTTTTTCTAGAAAGTTTGTCAGGTGGCTAATTGTATTCTAACATAGAGTTAGAAATAATTAAAGTTTAGTTTTTAAATTAGAATGTCAGGAAAAAGCTTGTCCAATGGCAGTTCATGCTTATGTCTTGTCTTCTTTCTTAAAAGCAGACCAGAACATAACAAAAAAACCCAAAAAAACTCGCATTAGTAGACTCTCTTTGGAGTTATGTGGTGTTCCCTAAATTTCATAGGAACTTGGTAGAGTAACTCTAGAGTTGCTTTATTTACCTGTAACCTTCTCATTTGCATTGAAAAGTGCAATATGTCCTCTCCTGTACAATTATGGTACTGGGCAAGAGTAAATATACAAGGAGCTTTGTCACAGCAATTGGGTATAGTTATGAATGTTTTTTTTCTTGGTAGTTTCTTTCAGTTCCCTTTTGTGAGCTTGACTTTTGCCTCAATCTCTCTCATGCTGTTATTCCTTCTTACTGCTTGCTTATTGCTTGTTTTCTTCATTTTCTGCATTCCTGTTTAGTGTACTGTGCTTTTCTGTATCGTCCTCTACATACCCTCCTGCCCAAAGCCAATTAAAACACAATTTTTGTGTTTTAAGGCTCTTAATCCTACTGTTTGTCTAATCAATTTCAGTTTCCTCAGAATAGAGCCTGCCAAATGCTCCTCTTCCTGCCAGCTGTGTCTTGGGTGTCCTAGTGTGACTTGAAAGTTGCTCTCATTTGTCAGTTTTCATTTGGCACGTTATCTCTCCCTCTATAATGAACAGGCTCATTCATTTTCATTGAAAACAGCTTTGCTTTTTAATAGCAGAACTGTTTTTCTGAATTCATGTTTTATATGCCTTGTTTTTTTTTTTTTTAGATGCTGGATGTCTACGACATTCTTCCTTTTGATAATCCAGATGGTGGTGTTTGGAAACAAGGATTCGATATCACATACAATGAAAATGAATGGGACAATGAACCACTTCAAGTTTTTGTTGTGCCTCACTCCCATAACGACCCCGGTAATATTTTAACTTTTTCTATTTGACTACCTAGAGGCTTTTGAATTAGGAAATATATTGCCATTTCTGTCAAGATTTGGGGTTTTTTGCAGTGTATTAGTTAATATGTTAGATTAAGTCTATATATCTTAAACAGATGTATAATTTAGGTGCCATTGACTTCAAATGACAACTATTATGATACAAATTGTACATCTACTTATTTATTAACCAGAGTAGAACTTCAATGTTGAAATTGGAATGTAATATGAATTTCATGTGTTCATCCTTCTGGTGACCCGTTCAATTTATTCATTGCTGCATTATTTGGTGTTCTTATTTTGACTTTTGGGCTGTCATAGATATGTAACCCTTAGCCTGCGCTAAGTGTGCTTTTGGAAGGTGTGACAATGGTAAATCTGAAGTTTTTCACTGTAACACTTCCTTTGCTGTTTTGTGCACACATCCAACCTCCAGTTGGATAATACAAAGTCTAGATTTACATAGAAAACTAGATATGCCTACCTAATTTCACTTCTTCTGCCCAAGTGGATGTTAACTGTGTAATAAATAAAATGGAGAAATGTTCCTTTATTTTGAAATTACTGTAACATTTACTAAAAAGCAGTGAATTATACTGCTACAGTGTGGTCCTGATACATGTACACTGAACATGAGAAGCTGGTGGTTGTTATTGTAGAAAGCCACAACTTCAGTGATATTAAATTTTACTACTGTGTATCTCTCTAACGATTTAATTTGTTGTTTGAAGTGGATTTGAGTAAAGATACAGTAGTTTCAACATAAGTGGCTTTTATCTGTGCATATCTAGCATTTTCAAAGAAAATGAACACAGGGATTTGGAGGCACTATATTGTCTGGCTAAATTAACAAAGTATGGATATAGTAAAAAGAAAATAATCACAGTATTAACTTTGAACTGCCTATCTGTAGAACTGTCTTGATATCTGTGTCCATTTATTTTCTCTCTGGTTGTAGTTCTTCTAAAATCTTTCCTAGAAAGAAGCAATTCTGTGCAGACACTTAATGAATCCAAAGCAATCCTAAAGGAATATACAGAACTTCTCATTCTCTTAATTCTCCTTAGAAAGGGCTTTGAAGCTTACCTGTGCCCTTTCTGCTGAAGTTAGTAGGATCATATCCTACCAAGAGGCTGTTGGCTAGATACGAGTTGCCTGGTCTGGTGTCGTATCTGTCCTTTTGGAGTAACTTTAGCTGAATTGAACAAAGACCCTGTGCACAGTGTAGGATGAGGCAATTTGTTAAGAGCATGAGGCTTGGGAGCTGCGGGGGAATGTCCTGAGGAAAACAGGAAACTTTACCAGTGTCTATTCAATTCATGAGGTTCAGTAGGGGCTCAGCGTCCTGGTAGTGATTTTTTTATTTTTTACATGTTATTTCTACTGACACTTTTTCTACAGGTTTTAGTAGTTTAAATTTTTTAAAAAGTTATTTTATTTTTATTTGATTTATACACCATTAGTAACTGTCTTCCAAAACAGAATGCATTGGACTGGTTTCCTCTATGGTGCCTGGTCTGGCTCACCAGTACTCATATGGAATTTACCAGTTTCTATTGCCATTATGGAAGGACTCTTTGGAGCTAACCTTTGGCTTTCTGACCTCCAGCCTTCTGCTTTCTACTTCACATCTATCTTTGAGTCATGCCTCCTGCAATCAGCTGTGGTAGGTTTTCATAGCCAACACCTTTTGCATATGACAAGCTTTAGCACTGGGTGCCTTAGTAGTATTTGGTTCATCCTGGAGCACCAGTTTTGTTTCCCAAAAGTGACACACTGAATTTTCATTCTGAGGAATCTGAGAAATTTGAGTTTACTGAACCTCTTCTCACACCAAGATTATTACTCTACAGAGAGATCTGGACAGGCTGGATTGATGGACCGAGACCAGTTGTATGAGGTTCAGCGAGGTGAAGTTCTGGGTCCTGCTGTTGGGTCTGACAACCCCCTGCAGGCGTACAGGCTGGGGGCAGAAATGTTGAAAAGATGCTTGGGGAAAAGGACCTTGGGGTGCTGTTTGACAGTGGCTGAACATGAGCCAGGAGTGTGCCCAGGTGGCCAAGAAGGCCAAGGGCATCCTGGCTTGGATCTGTAATAATGTGGCCAGCAGGACCAAGGCAGGGACCGTCCCCCTGTACTAGGCACTGATGAAGCCACAACTCTAATCCTGTGATCACTTTTGGGCCCCTCACTACAAGAAAGATATTAAGGTTCTGGAGTGAATCCAGAGAAGGGCAACAGAGCTGAGGAAGGGTCTGGAGCTTGTGCTGATGAGGAGCAGCTGAGGGAGCTGGGGGTGTTTAGCCTGGAGAAAAGGAGGCCCAGGGGGACCGTATTACTTACTACAACTACCTGAGTGGAGGGTGTGGCCAGGTGGGGAGCAGTCTCTTCTCCCAGATAACAAGTGATTTACAAGAGCAGATGGTGTCAAGTTGTACCAGGGCAGGATATTAGGAAAAAATTCTTCACTGAAAGGGTTGTTGAACATTGGAACAGGTTGCCCAGAGAAGTGGTGGAATTGCAACCCCTGGAAGTGTTTGGAAAAGCACGTGATATGTCACTGAGGGACATGGTTTAGTGGTGAACATGGTGGTGTTTTAATGATTGGACTTGATTTTCTTGGGGGTCTTTTCCAATCCGAATGATTCTGCGATTATTTTGGTAGATACTACCATCTGTCACTACAAATTACAGTCCTCCTCACCATGTGCCAAGCAGGGCATACAGTCTGGAGGCTGTTTTTGGCTCAACTGGCCAATAGCAAAGGCTCTCAATATTAGGTTATGCTAGAGGATACTTCATCAGAGTCTCCAGATTTTTAGATATATGTCTTTTGAAACTAGGAGACTGAACAGCTCTCTGTTGCTTCTATGAAAACTGTCCTCAAAATAGCGGAATCGTTGAGAATGTGGACACATCTCTTATTAGCCTCTAAATTAGGATGAAAGTTACTAAGCTCACTCAGTGAGAAATGCCTTGAGCTTCACTATATATTTGCCATGATGCTTGAAATATTATACTATCTTTTGGAAGGTCAGAGGGTTTTCTCCAGGTCCAGAGACCCTCTTCGTGGCATTCTTCTCTATCAGGTTTGGGTTGTCTGGGTTTAAAAAGCCCAATCAAACAAAAAAAAACCCAACAAAAAAAACCCACCTCAAAACCCCCAAGCAAACAAGTGAAAAAACCCAAACAAACACTCCCACAGCAATAAACAAACCAAAAAATAATAAATGAAGTCCCAAGTAAACAGCAATCACAGCACCAAAAATACCAACCAAAACATCCTACTGAAAAAAAACTCAAGCAAAACCACCCACCATCCCACCCACTTTATAAAAGTTTCTGAGTCACCAAAATTACTGAATTTCTAAGACAGATAAAGCATAAATACTCCTCCATAACCAGAGCTAGCCTCACCAACACCTCCTCTGTCAGTTTTTGTGTTATCAATCATGGAATTTTCTGTACTTTCCCAGTAGGAATTTCCTCTTTACCTAGGAAGTAATGTGTCTATCTATTTCTGAATTTTACATATGAGTGATGCCTCTTGGTGCACCTGAGAGCTCTATCTAAGGAAGTTTAATCTGTTTTTTCCTGTCCAGCATTGCTCTGACTCTCTTCCAAACACAGGCAATAGTGAACATAGCTTAAGAGATGTATTTTTACAAGCATTCATACATCTGTCTTGGAGGGAGTAATGAGTTAAATCTATAGTAAGATACTGATTCTTTCATCTCTGAGAGAAGTCCTCCCCATGACTGTCTCTTCAATGACAGGATTTGAAGAATTCTTCGAAATTACAAGAACTATCTCCCATCTTTTTGTTGCGGCTTTTTTTCTGGCACATGCTGTTCATGAGGGCTTGCCTGAAGTTTTAGTGCTGTTGTCAGCCACCTTTAAGAGCTGACTTTCTTGCTGGTGTCTGGTTTTTGTTCCTAAGTCTTCCTTCTTAATATGTAAATATTCATGCCTTTACTATAGAATTGTATCTGTCCTTTCGCCAGCAGCAACTAAAAGCAAGAAATCTGCATCTCCTCATACGTACAGTCTAAATATCTCTCAGCATGTTTAGGCTTCTCAGTTGATACTTAAGAGATTTAAACTGAGAGATAAACCTGGTAAATGCAAATGTTCCTTCATCAAAGGTGATTGTATGAGGCTGGTTATTGTTTGTTTTTGCAAAGAGTGTTATCATAGAAATCTCCTGGCTTGATACTGCTTTTGGTAAGGACTTTTTTGTGCAGTTGTCTACAGAATGAAACTGCACTTGAAAGAGGGAAAATTTATTTGTAACAAACATCTGAAATCTCTTGTATAGCTAACGGTTCTATTATTCCTTTCCCAGAGGACTAAACAAGCATTGTACAAAGGAAATGCATTCTGGAAAAAAAAGCTTAAGGCATCATGAACCTATAGTGTAACAATGTATCTAAAAGATATTTACCAAGAAATGGGGTCAGTAAGGATATTAGCTGCAAAGGCTTTAAATTCTCATTACATTTTATGTTTTCTTATCCGAGACTAGTTTAACTTTTCATGTAACCAATTACGCTAGTGAGAATATGTGGCTCAGAGGCAAAGAAACCGCCTTGAAACAATCTTATCTAGTGGGTGGCATCCCTGCTTATGGGAGATTAGGAACTAGGTAGTCCTTTCCAAACCTAGCCATTCTATGAATCTGAGAGACAATCCATAGGGAAGGTGGTGGGTCTAGGTTCCATGTTCGTTTTTGGGGGGGATGACTGAATGTGCTGATACTCTGAAACATTAAAGTCTGCTCAGTCTGGGTTAACTGCTTCCATATGAATTTAACCAGGACCTACAGACTTGGGGTCTTTATGCCTCTATTTTCAGTAGCTAGTGTATTTACCCATTACTGGGAAATAAGCATCGAGAATGTGTCCCCTTCACACTTTTGATCAGTGGTGGCATAATTGTCTTTTAGTTGCTGGCAGTTGAGGAAGATTTGAGCACCTCAGTAGAATGTCTGATCTGGGAGGGACTCACCCGGTGCAGGTTCGTCTCAAACCATGGAGAGATGTTCAATTGTTGTGTGAGACTAGGGCCATCAGATAGGTGGCATTTCTTTCTGGAGCAGATTAAGGAGTGAACATACAACCTGCTGTACTGGCAAAGCCCTTATGTCAGCTGTCACGTGCTTCAACAGCAGTTTCTTGTGACTGTCTGAAGTGGATTAGGCAGCTAAAATCCAGAGAGGAGAACTCTGCTCAGGGAGAGTGAGATTGTCAACCAGCACAGCTGGATTTGAAAGATGATGTTCAGCTATGACCCAAGGGGTTGAAAGACACCTGTAGCATCTATTGCTCTGTTAGCAGTGATGATTTTGGTAATGACTTCTCATTAAATAATTTAAGAATTGAGATTTGTGAGCTTTGTAATATATGTGTATCAGATCAGAGTATTTTATTGCTCTATGTGCTGGTTACAGACTTAGTATAAACAGCACTTAAATGTTATTGGAAGTGACTAAAGTAGATTCTTCTCTTGCCTCTCCACCCATATGAAAGTGTGTGGGCACCTCTCAGGACTAAATACTAATTGTTAACACTTCATTAATTATTGGTAACTGCCTTACTAGCACTCACATTAACAACTATTTAAGACAGTCTCCATTTCTCTGGTGTAAATCTGTCCAGCCTTATGAAGTTAGTTGCAGTGTTAAGATAAAAGAAAAGTTAGGCATAAAGGTTTGATGCTGTTAATACAGCATGGAGTTTCAGCGTTGTTTTCTGTTGATCAGGTGTGCTGGATGGATATGCTATCCAGATATCTGGACATGCTTTTCAGGTGACTTCTAAGTTTTGCTGACATGTTTGGAACACAGGTTGTTTAGACTGTTGTCTGACCTACCAAAATGTAGGAAACGGGTAGCTCAAAAGTTTTTCATGTCATGCTGAATTAGGGAAATCAGAGTTTTATTCCTGGCTTAGTATCTCTGTGTGTTTTGGGAATAGGGCTTGGGCTGGGAAGATAATCTGTTAGTAGATGCTACAGTCCTCTTGATCTGAGAGATGAGGAAACATAATGGAACTTTTCAAGGAAGGTCAATTTGCTGATATGTACTTTTTCCTTTTCAACTACTTATTTTTTCTTTAAATTAAAAATAAAAAAAAAAGAAAATCCACAAATGTTTGTGCCCATGTACTCCATGTATTCTGTTGATCAAAGTCTTTCCACAAAGTAGAAAGCCTTATGATCCAATATATATTTATAAATTTAAGAAATAAAGCATCTAAACTTTGTAAAATAAAAGTCCTGGGAAGTTTAGCACTTAAAGCTGCCCACAGCACATAAAGTTAATTTTTTTTAAGAAAAGCCTTCACTTAAGTTTTCGTTGGGAGTGGAAAGAAGGCAGTTCTCTAAGGCTGTTGAAAATAACTTCAGTTTCATTTTTTTCTTTTTCTTAGGTTGGCTGAAGACTTTTGATGATTACTTTAGAGATCAGACACAGCATATTTTAAACAACATGGTTATAAAACTGCAAGAAGATAATCGAAGGAAATTTATATGGTCCGAGATTTCCTACTTTTCAAAATGGTGGGATGGAATAGATAGCCAAAAAAAGGATGCTGTTAAAAGGTTTGAACACTGAACTATATCTTATCTTCCATGTATCATGCTCCAAGATTTATGTATTTGACTAAACTGTAAACTTGAGATTTCACCTTGCTGTGATGCAGAATTGCTAGAACAATTGTCTACTTCAGTTCTGACTTTTTGGACTTGGTTTGGTTTTTTTCCAGTTACAAAATAGAAATGTGTTCAGAGAATTGAAGAAAAATTACTGAGTTGCTTAAAAATTTGATTGAATGTTTCCATGTACAACCATGAAGATATCATTCAAGTTGTAATGGAATTCTGATTACAAATTTTATTTGCAGTCACATTAAAGTATTGGCCCTGGAATAAATACAACCTTTCATACCAGCTATTTCTGTATTTTTTTCTTCAGTTATAACCATTATGTTGATAATTCTGAAATGAGATTTTTTTAATTTGTTTTTAAATATGCGGAGTTTTTTATAAACATTCAGCTGGTTTAATGGTAAAGTAATATAGAAGTAAAAGATTTGCCTAGATATTGAGACAAGAAAGCAGGCTTCTTGGATAAACTTGAAGTAAGGATCTAGTTTGGAGTTTTCAGGAAGTGGGGATTTTTTTATTGTTTTTTTTTTTTTTTACTTTGCTTTAAGACAGGATCTAGCAGTTTTTGGCTCATCTTTGTGATGCCTTCCTTCTCATGCCCTGCTTCAATATACCTGTGTATATATACATATATATGTGCAGTAAATCTGTTAGATCTTCACAGCTGTAAAGGTTAGGTAATGCTGGAAATCTGGGGAATTACATAGAAAACTAGTCATTAAAAATTTCTGTACAATGCATGAGTATTATAGCACAGCTGTTGTTTTTTGACATTAAAAAGATCTCTGGTAACACAATAAACTGTAAATGATAGTCATTAGGTAACTGTGTCCTCTCGTCAGAGGAATCAGATATTGGTTAAACTGCTCTAATTTAGAGAAGGGCCCTGGAGATTATTTTTTTGCTATGTTTTTCATTACTCTTATGGGTATTATCTATGATGTGACTAAGTTTTGGTAAGTTTGCTGTATTTCTTCCTTGAGTTCATTAAAGATTTACATGCTGGTGTACAATATAAGTGCTGAAACTGTAAGGGCAACCTGATGTTGGAAGTGTCATCATTATGTTCACTGACAATAGAGGGACTGGATTATCCTGCGATCTGTTTCAAGAAGGCATTTTAATGAGTAAGATGGTGTGAAGCCTCTATAGAGACAATAAACCTCTATCGGCTTTCGAAAACTCTAAAAAGAATGTTAGATCAAAGATGGGGAGATAGTAGTTGTGCTTGAAATGTGCAATGTCTGGGCATCTTGCTCAATTGGCCTTCAGTACCGTGGCACATACATTTTTATTTTTGTAATCTATACAGGAAACAACGTTCTTCCTGATTTAAAAAAAAGGTATCTAATATGACACGTGCAGTAGAGCTGGTTTTCATTGCACAGAGGCATTAAAATATCACTGTTCAACTATTCATTATTCCCCAGTTGATTAAAGAAATGTAGTCCGATGATGGAAGTAGCACAAGCAATTTAGATTTTAGCATCACCTCATTGGTAAATACCTACTGGGTATACAGAAATTGATTTTTAAGAGTGTGTTTTCATGTGGAAGATTCTGAACAAAATTTACTTATTTTTCAGGTTAATAAAAGATGGACAATTTGAAATAGTAACAGGAGGATGGGTCATGTCTGATGAAGCCTCTTCTCATTATTTTGCTGTAGTTGACCAACTAATAGAAGGACATCAGTGGCTAGAAAAGAACCTTGGTATGTATATTGATCTAAAATATAACTATGTTAATACAGGAAGTCTGTATTTTTGATTTTTGAAATGTTTAGGAGGCTTTCTTTACTTTGCTTTCCTGAAACAATAAATCAGACCACTTACAGGAGTCCAGTATTTGCAATTCATGATTGCAGATAGAAGTTCCTGGGCAAAGGGAATTTAAAAAT
>VZRE01008069.1:11904-29540 GCA_013396775.1 Cephalopterus ornatus
AGACACAAAGGGATAGATGAGAAGCAGACAACTCTAATTCTCCATGATATGTTATTACGGCGACGCATCAGGACTTGGGACTCTCTTATGTAACTGTATTTCCAAGTGACAACAGCATATTGCTAGGAAAGAGGGCAGCTTTTTTAATGGGGATAATACATTCAGAGAGCTGCATGCAAAATTGCACATTTCCATGTGCAAGCTCACAGAGTCTGGCTTAGTGCAGATAGATATAAGATGTTCTGTCTCTCTTGATGAGCTACAGTGAAGAGAGTTAAGGATTAGCGTGATAAGCAGGGCAGGAGGAGAAATTTCTTCTTTAATGAAATCAGAAAAAAAAAAAGAAGAAAAGAAAAAGAACTTTTCTGATCAACATATAAGAACATCTACAGATCTTAATTATTAAATGAACAGAGGAAATTAGTTTGGCTTTTTGGGTGTAAGTAAGAAAAACACTACTGAGGTTATTATGAACGAGTCTGACAAATGTAGGAGCAAGTCAGTATGAAAGAGAGTTTGAAATAGAAGGCAGCAAATCGGTTCATCGTAACAGCACAGGAATGCTTTGGAAGGTATCACTTGCCTTAACTGGTGTGCATTAATCCTGCATCTTTTTCTAGGTCATGTGAAATACAGCTAGGAATAACTAAACACTGGGTAATAACGGCATGCTCTGTTTACCTGTACGTCTGTGTATCTAAATATGATAACTTTTGGATTGAAACATTTATTTGTTTTCTTTCCAATTAATCTTTGTTATGCAAGAGAAGAGTCATAGTTCCAAACATAGTTCTATTTTTCTCTAACCATATTGTGCCAGATAGAATTTTACCTTGAATCTGTGTTTACACTAAAGAATTAGATAGAAATAAATTTAATAAATTTCAAAAAAAAACTAAACTTTTTTTACTTCACAAAAGTGCTTTTTTATTATTTTAAAACAATATTTAATTAAAACACACAGTTTTATAAAATGTTGCCATTTTTTCAAAGTGACTTTCTCCTACAGAAAACACAAGGTTTCACAAAAATATTGTTATTCCATGAAGAGTTAAAACCTTATAAAATGTTATTCTGTTATTTAAAACTGAACGGGTTGTAGTATCAGTTTCTTTTCATAAAAACTGACCAAAAAACCCAACAATTGTTTCTTTCAGTGGCTGTTTTCTAATAGAAAAACAATGCTGAAAAATAATAAAGTTGTGGTTGCTTTTGCCTTTGCAGAGTGGTCTTTTTCTTCTTTATTCATTTACTTCCCACTGTTCTCTACAGAGTTCTTTCCTGTAACCCAACATCCTGGTTTTGGCCAGGACAGAGTTAATTTTTCGTAGTAGCCATGAGGGGCAGAGCCTTGAGCCATGTGGAATGTCTTGGTTGTTATTCTGTACCACATCAAATCACTGGGAGCAGGGCAGAGGGGGATAGATTTTACCAGGGGGCAGAAAAAAGGAATTCTGCCTTCAGAGAAGAAGGTGGGCTGTGGTTTCCACTTGGGAGCAAGTGTGGCTGTGGAGTGGTTGGAGTGGAGAACTCATCATGTTCATTGTGTCACACCACGGTGGTGTTGGTTCTGAGCTTTCTTGTGATGTAGATCACCCTCTTTTTGTATGCTTTTCTTATTAATATTGCTGCTGTTTACTGTTTGGTTTTCTTATCTCATTGCTGTTTCCAGTAAATTGTTCTTATCTCAACCCCTAATCTCCACCTTTTGTCTCTCTTGCCAATAGGGAGAGGGAAGCAGCTTGTGGTTTTCTTGTTAGTGGAGGTACTAAACTGTGGAATACTATTCCTGAACCACGACACCCAAGTTAATCATTTCCTTTGGTGAGGTAGATCAAACACAAGCTGAACCAGCTGCCTCTCACACAAAAAACCATAGTAGTTTAACTTACTGTAGAAGTAGCTAAAGGACATGGATAGAAAAACTAAAATGGAGACATGTCAGATTCTCCACTTCTGAAAACCAGATCTACTGGATTTGATAACTTACCCACTGCCTTATGGGGTTGTGATGCCACCCACGTGTCTGAGCTTACCCCTACTCTATGGCAGTGTGACAAGAGAAGATCCAAGAAGAGTTGTCTCAATAAACACGTATGATTCTTTCCCATTAAATGTCAATGTTTTCAACTATTAGGAACACTTTTATGACAGTGTATCTGACTGCTTATGAGGGTACATAAGGTACAGGAGAAAGACCACACAAGTAGATGCAATCCACACAAGAGCAACTTTCAGTGCTCCCCACTGAGTACCCAAAAATAACCTTAGGTCTCAGAGGAATAGTTTGTCTGTAAGGAGCTCTGAGGACATCCAGGGATATGTGAAATCATTTTCACTACAAGCAGGCAGCATCAAACTGACGACAGGCCCAAGGAGTGTTGTGGGCATTGTTTCCATTCACAAGCACACAGAACCCATTTCCGTTGTGAATGGGTTTCTGACGCACCCACTGAGCGCAGAGTGTGTGTATCACACGTGTGAAAGACTAAAATGCTCCCACACTTAGCAGAAAACAGCCCTTCGTGAGTTTCTCAAGTGCGTATGCGTTAGTCATGCTTACCTCTTCTATCACATATTTCACACGACAGCAGTAACCTGACACCCCCGTGGTACCGAACATCAGTTGTTCCTGTTCCCAAGTGTGGGTGTTCATCCATTTTTCACTGCTACTTGCACATGCCACCAGACCAAGAAAGGTATCAAGTACTAGAAATAATGAAGTCTAGCAGTCAGATGTAGCTGGCTTGCAAATTGCAAAGCTGGAGGCAGACAGGAAGGTGACAGATAACGTTATTCACTGAACTGGTGGAACTCAAGCCTGAACTTGAGTTTCAGACATGCCTGAAAATGTTAAACCTGGTTCTCAATATAAAACCCCAAGGAAACAGAAATCAGTTTAAGTTGAATTGCTATGTATCAAAAAGCTGTCTCATTCATATATACAACCCCCGCTGATAAAACAAGATATCCAGTGAGCATAAGCTATTGGGGGAGTAGGCCCCTTCAACTGAATATAGACTCTTTTTACCCCCCTGTCCCTAGTCCCTCTCCCTTTCTAATGGAGAAAATGGAGGGGAGCGAGGGGAAGGGGAGGAGGGAAGAGGGAATTAAAAAAAAAAAAGATTCAAATGGAAATTTAAATTACCATAGCCAAATTAAGAAAGCTGGACTAGTTATTTAAGCAGAGAAACCAATTTACCCAGACTTTTTTCCCTTGAAGTTTATTAATTTGCCTAATAGAAAATGAACTGGAGTTGAACATTAGTCTGCATAATCAGTACCACCCTGACCCTTGCATTAGCAAGACATTACCGTGTCTTACATCAACATATAAGCCAGCCCAGCACTTCCTAAGTCAGTAAACAACTAAAATTGTAGAGGACAGCTCAGCGACTAATATTTTGGTCGTGGGACCTGAAGCATGGCTATATGATGGTGTGGATCACGCCCTCAAGCTGGCATACTGATGTCAGCTGTGGAGCACCCTCTCGGCACGACAGGGAGCGTGAGCGCAATCTATAGCCATTCACACGGCTACTCCTCACTGCTGTGTCTGACCCACGAACCAGTGACTAATGGTTGAGAAACAGCAAGGTTTACTTTCTTAAGCTACCTCTGGGTGTGGCCAGTTGTTGAAGTGCGGCTTACTCAAATCAAGACAGGCAAAACAGTGGTTATAAACCACGCTCGTCTGTGATCTGGCTTCGCTGGGACACAGTCGAAAAGCAGTCACACAGTCAGTCATAGGTAGGAGGCAGCAACTCAACATCTGTGAATTTGCACTTAGAGCCAGAGCAGGAGAAACACTTTTTAAGCTAAGCCCTTGATTGTCCGCACGTATCACACACTGGTTTGGGGCCAATCTAATGCATTGCAAACCAGATTTCTTCCAGAGGAACCTAAACCAGACCAAAAGCTGTGTTCCAAGCACACATGACAGGGCCCCAGCCACTAAGGACCTGAGGCAAGCACAAGCTCTCCAGACAGTTTTGAGATATAATAATGTATATTATTATATGTAATAGCAGATACAACAACTGAGCCCGGGAATGATAATTTAATCAGGCAGCCTTGCAGATGTGCTAGAATGAGCAACCAAGCACAGTTTGGTCAACTGACCAACTGGAGCTGCATGTGTTGGAACAGAGCCTCCCCACACAAAACTTAGTATAAATCCGGCTTCTAGAACCATAAAACAGCTGTGTGTGGTTCTTCTCTACAGTTGCAGGATAGGAATATGAGGATAATGACCAATCTTCTAGACCAAATGCTCCTCCTAATTACAAACTGCCTGTGTCGTGAGTGATCTGTTTTCTACCTTGCCTAATAAACAGCATTTAACTGTGCCAGGGTGTGAATAAGGAACAGTAAATCACATAAAAATACTTGTGGATTGAAAAGGGCATCTGTGGATAAATGAGGATGAAATAAAAAGTGGCTCTAGGAAATCTCATACTTCCAGAGAATGCTTCTGTTCATGAAACAAGCATTATTATACTATTTATTTCTTAGAGAGAAGAACAGATCTCTCCATGGTGTTATGCATTTAGCACAAAACTGGATACAAAAATACAGTAGTCAGGACAGACAGTACAAAAATCTACTTCTTATTCCCAGCTCTTTCAGCTGTGTGTATTTATCTGTGTGTTATTTAGTGGCCAGAGTTTTAAACATATTTCAAGCTAAGGTGAACACAAAGCTTGTGGGGAAAATCCCAGACCAAAAATGAAACTCTGACAAACAGGCTGAAAAAGAATTTACATTAAGCCAAACATAACAATAGGTCATCATGTGCTACCTCCATAATTAGCTGCACGTGTCTCCAGTGCCATTCCTTAAGTGAAATAATAATTTCCTACTAGTGTCTTTTGGCATATGAGAGTCTACTGGCCTAACCTTTACCTGGTGCTCAGTGCCAGTGTTCAGACTCAATGGATTGACTTAAAATGGCATGAATTCAGTGGTTCACAATTAGGGCCACTGTTTTTTCCATAGCAAACAGCAGCAGCATCAAGGAGAGCTATTATTTCCAACAATTGCTCTAATAAATTAATCATCTGTAAGGAACCAAAGGGACGCAAAAGACGCGGGAGCAAATCTGAAAGATAATATTTGTTGTAGCTATTTTGGCCAATTCTTTAAAGAATAGCCCCTTTGTGTTAGATTTCGACTATGATTGTACTGCATATCCAACAGAACATTGATGCTGTTTGATCAGAACTGTAATTTCACAGTGTATGGTGATGGTTCAGCCATAGGGAACAGTTCAAAAGGTTGAATTAATAGTGCAAAGTTCTCGATTCTATTAGACTTAGTACCTAAATCAAAGGAAACATATCTGCAAAGTACTGATACGAAAAGCTCAGTCTGTATTGTCTCTTCTCAAATAAGCAGTAGAAAATTACATTTTCAAATATATTTTGCTACAGTTAGTGCTATTTTTCGCCCTCTAATGTGCTATTCCATTTAACAACTGCATTGCTATTGCCAGAGTTTGAGGTTGCAGTACAGGCTATGAATCTAATTAAGCAAGGAAAATACAACATTACTGCAGTGGTCAACGGTGTTATTTCAGAAAAACCTTTTGAAAAATTACCTGTGTTTGTCCTGATGTCTAAATGCTTTTTTTCCCCAGGGTGATGGTTATTCCACTGCAGCTTCTCTTAGAGAAATTTATTCTGTAACATTTATATTGGTGCTTTTGTATGTATTCTAATAAGTGAACAAACCCACATAATTGTTCATTTTTACATGTAAAAAGTTTCAAATAATAATGCTGTCTTATTAATTACTGGATATCATTGTAGCAGAGCTCTTATTAGAGCTTAGTCAATGATGAAGTGCTAACTAATGAATCAATACTTTGCAGCTTTTGGACAGTGCATGAGTTTACTGATTTTGTTGACACTGCCTCGGTCATTAAATATGTATTTGTAATAATAAGACTAAGAGTCGCTGAAAAAAGCCCTACAAGCAATAAGGGCCATCTAATCTAAAATATCAGAAACAGCAGTTATTATCCACCATCTCAAATGAACACTTAATAACCTGGAACTAAATCTCTTCAGGCTCCATTTATGATATGTACACACTTTGGCAACAGTGATGAAAAATACTCCATTTTCCCAGAACTAATGACCCCTCTATTATATGTTCTAGAGGGCTGACAATTGTGTGGAATGAGTCTATCAACAAACTAACAGAGTGCACGCATGTTTGAAAAGTTTTACGACTAAATTACAGCCCAGTTTCAGTACTTCCATGCTACAATAAGACCCTTTGGAACCATATCAAAATTCTGTAGCGTGTGCTCGGTCAAGACAAATTCCTGCACGTGTTTTGTTTGTTTCAGTTTATTTACCTTTGGCCACTACAGTTAATTAGGAGCAATACATGGAAGTAATTAATATGTAACACTTCACTATGTTCAGACAAAATACTATTGTCTCATGGGATGTTTTATTGCTTTAATAAGTGGATTCACTTCAAAATATCCCCTTTATCTCAAAACCAAAACAGAGGTGGGTTTTTGGGGACTTGTTGTTTGGTTGGTTGTTTTTTTTTTTGCTTCAGAGCACCTTTGAAAACCATCTCAAAGCAGATACAGATGTGTCTTACAGCTTTACAGCAGCGATTTTGACAGCACTCAGTTAATGTACCACCACAAAGATTAAGGATGCAGAAAGCAAGTATATCTTCAACTACTTTAGCTTCTGTATTTATAGTTTAGCTTGAACACTGCTTTTACATGCCCTGGAATCACCAGGGAAGACAGCCAGTCCTGACAATAAGACTAGCATTTCGCCAGCAAGATAATTTTGAAAAAATGTAATACTGACTAGCCCAAATACTGCTAGATTTGAGCCATCATTTAAAAAAAAAAGCTGGAAAATTTGAGCGGGTACATTGCCTAGTTCCGTCTATGACATCTTCTCTTTCAGGTATTCTGTTCTTTGGAATCTCTGGCACTCAGTTGTAAAGGCTCCCATCCAAGTGCAAATTCTCCTGGCTGACAGTCCTCCACTGGCCTTAAGAAAGTCTGGTATTTCTGTTGGCAAGTAGGCAACAGGAATTCACAGCTAGGTTGCAGGATTTTTGAACAGAGCTTTTTAATGTGTTGGCAACAAACAAGAACAAAATTTTAACTGGGAAAAAGTATAGCCTTCTAGCACGAATTCTGGAATGAATGTGACAGGCTTCAGGAGCTTTGTTCTGATCTGGTATGTAATTGCTGTCTCCCCCTAACCTCCAAAATATATCTCCTAAACTGCAGAGCAATTCATGACTTGCACACATGTGTGTTTCCTAACAAGAAACTTGTACTTCGAAGACTTGTCTCAGAAAATTAACTTTTAATCACTAGAAACAAATAGAAATAAAAGCAATCAATTATGCCTTTTGATGCTCCAAATTACTCCAGATATCCATGTCAATTAAAATGTAAACCGAGTTAAACACATGTATGTGAATTTTGCCTGCAAGAAACATAGTTTTTTCAGCAGCAACATTTAATCAGTTATAACTGAAACTATGAAAGCCTTCCACAGGTGGGACTGGAATTACAGTTAAAGATAAGGGATTTGGTTCCAAAGAGAAGTATATGCAGTACTATCCTAAAGGCTTCAGCAATTCCAATCTCAATTTTAGGAAAATGTCAGGTTGTAATGCCCCATCTCCAGTCTGGAGGCAACACAGTCAGAGTGCTCTATCTCCTGTTTTCTTAATACGTGGTGTTCTGCACAATTTCACCTGGGTGCTTGCCAGCCATAGGAGGAATATATCAGAAACGAAAACCGTGCTAGGGAGTGTGAAACACTGACCTCCAGCAGAATGCGAAGCACATCCCCAGCAGCCTCAGGCACATAGGTTCCAGGAAGCTCCAAACACAAGACAAAACTGCAGAAAATTTCAGGGTTTTTTTTTTGTTTGTTTTTCAGTTGTGTATGGGGTGGGGGTTTTTGCAGGGTATGGGGGTCTGTCAGAGGAGCAAGGCAAAAGAAGGAACATTTAAGACCCCATGATAGCACCAGCAAGCTGAGCTTCTGCTCCCTCCATCCAGAACCAAGTTCTGCATTTTCCTACAGGACCTGTTTTACACCTCTGTTCTGTGTCACTGACAGTGAGTGGTGAGTGGGGCAGAGTGTGTTCCATCACCTTCCTCAAATGCCAGAGAGACACCAAGATCTGTGCAAGAAGGTCACCCAGCGCCCACACGGGGCCCCCACAACTGCTAGCAGGGCTAAGAGCCAAAGCCAGCCCCCGGCCCCCCTTTTCACAGCCTTCCCCAGCTCCCTGCAGCTGCCCTTCAGTTACTGGGGGGAGCAGCAACAGCCCAGTAGGTCTGTGACTGGCAGTGTGGGAAAGGGCTCTGAGGACAGAAATCGAGATGCACCCTGGTTTTTCTCTTCTCTGTCACCCTGAAATGGCATGGGACAGAGTTTGCTTGAGAACTGCTGGCTGTTCTCATGTCAGTGCCCAATTAACCATCTGCAGCAGCGGGACAGTCACAGGACAAACCCTGGTCAGTGCCCATGACGCAGTTCTTCCCTTCCGTGTTCCCAAGCAGCTCTGTGTCAAGAGAAGGGACATATAAGCAAGAGAGGAATGGAAGGTGGAAACTGAAGTAAAGGCAAGATCTTTCAGTGATGACCGTAAGTAAAATAGTCAAATTGCTAATTGCGAATGAACACAGTGATGCTAACGCGGCCCTCTGGCCCCTCAGAAACCCAGACACAGTTTTCCTGGGTGAGACTCCTGCTGAGTTAGGGAGACGTGGCTTGCCCTGCACAAGCCCCCTTGGGAGAGCACAGTGAGTCAGACTGGGAGCGGGACTGCAGCGGAGGAGAGGTACGCGCTGACCTTCACATTCGGACCGGCTTGTGCCACACCTCACCGATGGGGCACTGCCCCCACACCACGCAATGTCATTGCACCTAGCATAAATCCATGCACAGAAAGTACAGCTCCCTGCTTCCAGCTTTGTGGTGCTAAGGGTGAACACGCAACCACAGTACGCTGCACCCATGCTTTTTTCATTCCATGAGTCAGGTGACCTGAGGATGAGCAGCCACCTTTTGGCTAACCTCTTCTGGCTGAAGTCCTGGTGAGGCTCTGAAGGTTAACTGGAAAGACTTTGCTTGCCAGGGACTCAAAACCCTGAGATTTGCTCTGACTGCTTCTATCAGCAGAGGAAATCCGGCAAAGTCATAATCAATCTCCACTGATTAAGCCTTTCATCAAATTAGCAGGACTTGCTTTTAAAAATTCTCTCTTCACTGGCAGGTTCTGAAAGTCCAGCATTAATGGCCTTCAAGTCACACTACAAGACACAAATATCTCTGGCATCTAGAAGAGCAAAGGTGTCACACAAGTGAGTAAAATAATAATTCTTTGTCTGTGGAGTTACTGAGAGTACATGAAGAGAAAAACAGGGAGGAACAGTCATTCTCAGTAGCTTTATGTTTCCTCTAGATAAAATTCAAAAGATAGTTTGAGATCCAATTTACAAGGAATTGAGATTTCAATAAAATTTGCATCAAGGGAATAAGTAAAAGCAGAGAGCTATTCAGAAAGAGCTAAAAGAAAAACTGTGAAGGAGGGTACTGACAACATTTAACATTTATTTGTCTCCAAAGAGAGGAAGCATCATTAAAAGATGCAGCTCTGCAATTCTCACAGGAGAAAACAGTTTAAAACAATATGGTTCAGAGCCCAAAACTCAGGAGCTTGTTGCCTTGTTAGTTAGGGATAGGCACAGGTAACCAAATTTATGCTTTAATTGGCATCTTTCCCCAACTGCCAGGGAATACATTGACATTATTTTACCTACTCCCTGAAGAAAGATCTTGTTATATCTTAATATAACTCCGAGAGCTTATACCATACTGCTTTTTTGAGGAAATCCAAAAATGATCCTAACATTTCATCGTCCAACTGTATTTGTGGAGACTCTGCATCTTAAAAAACACACAACACTTCCTTCTGTAGCACCCACATTTGTATAGCTTAGATCTTCAATACAACCAAATGCAAGATATATTTTCTGTTAAAAATTAACTTTGTTTAGACATAGGCTTTCATAAAAAATATAAATACATCTGAACGACATAAAATGTTTGGCAATAATTAACCAAAAATATTATCTGTATATTCATTAAAAATAATGTACCAGATATCAATATTAAATACATCATCTGATAGCAAAAATATATTAGCAATTATGCATATAGATTTTGCCCACTTAAGATTTCACATATTTACTCATAGTCAAATTAAAACCCAAATTTAGGTGGGTTTTGATGAGTTCAACGCAAAAGAAAAGAGACAAGAGCCACAATTCCTGGGCAGATCCGATTTTTTTTTTTTTTTTTTTAAGAAATTAAAAATAAGTGCTCTGTAGCTTGAAAACTGCTCTATCAGTACAAGGCAAGGTAGAAGTTCCAATTTTTGGTGTTTTCTAGGGTCTCTTAGAAAAGAAACAGAGACGTTTTGGCGGATTTAATACTGCAAACCCTAGCTGCGGGTCCCAGTTTTCTGGCTCCCAGGCTCCAAGCCCATCTAAGCAAACAGATACAATTTGGTGAACCAGCTCGAGTCAAGAATGAAGGTTCTGCACCGAAATGTGAGCCCTTGGCCTGGGAAAAGCACAGTACAAAGGCAATTCCCCATTCTGTCACCCTGGCTGGGGAGGTGCAGCGACTGCAGCTGGTGGGGCGAAACGGGCAGTGGGGGTGGTGACATCCAGAAGTCCTCCAGCTAAACCTGGGGGAGCTGATCTGCTGGAGTCCTGCATCCACAGCTGGGGCTGTCGCGGGCAGCCGGCCTGTGCAAACCACTTTGGTCAGCGCCAGGGAAGAGTCGGGGTCAGCCTGTGCAGTCCCGTCAGCCGCTCTTCTGATTTGTTAAGGCAAGCAGACCATCAAAGGAGCCAAATCTTAGTCCTTTTAGGATGGCAGGAAGGATGAAAAAAAATGTGGCAAAGGACGAGCTGAAACTTTGAACCCTTCTCCAGGAAGACACAACAAGAATTTCACTCCTCTGCCTCACAAGTACGATTGTATTGCTTTGGTTTGTGAAACTAGGCAATGAGCAAGTACATAACATGATAAATAGCTGGAGTTTTCCAACCCTCCTGGTGCTGAAAGATTCTTGTTTGTACATGGAAGTTATCTGCTTTATACTGCCTTTTAACATGCTTGTGTTGTCTCCAGATGAATCAAGGACAAGCAAACTGGAACAGAGGGAAGAGTGCCACAGCTCTTGAAATTCAACCTCTCTTACCTTATACTGCTAATTTTGGGTGGAGGAAATTATGTGGTTCAATTTACAATTAGGATTCCTCCATAATGATGCCTTTCCTCCACAGCTCTTACATAGGACATATACCTTTTCCAGAAACCTAAAAATAAAGTATATTGCGTAGTCCAGCTGTAGTGTAGTTGTCACTTGGTGTGACAGACTGATCAACACAAATATAGACAACAGAAAAAGACAGTGATGTTCTCTGACCAAACACGATTTGAAGGGCATGGTAAAGGAGCAATCTGACAGAAGGAGCAGCTGGCAAAAAGGGAAGTCTTTCTGCAGCTAGTGTTCAGAAAAGTTCCTTTGTATGTGATTATAAACAGCTCTTCACAATGAGACAATGCATATTTATGTATTATTTTTGCATACTGATGGTCACACATCCCATTAAAATAAAAAATATTCCGTTTATATAGGGTAAAGCTCTCTGTGTTCCAGGTAAGCTTTCAGTGAAGGCCAATCCCATGCCAATTACTGCAAACATGAAACTAAATCTACTCAATGACAGAGCTTTTTAATTAATATTACCACTTGTTTTGTCTTGACAGATTTCAGCAAGTTTAGCTAAAAACCCACTTTTACCCTTCAGGTTACAGCCTTCATTAACCATGACAAACTCCCTTAAGAGATGGAGCTAGATGTTTGTCACTATACCATAAGCTAACTAAAAAACACACTTTACCTTCCAATTGACATCTTTTGAGGAGAAGGAAGGATGGACTGTTGCCCAGAATGACAGGCTGAATGTCTAAAATAGCACCCTGCAAGATTGACTACCCTGAATATAATTAAAGGTCCATGGGAAACACACAGAACACCAGCAGCACAACACACTTTCAGTCACAACACTACCACTGCTTGGCACATCAAGCTTTCCTGGAATGAGATGCCCTGGTCTTTTGAACTGTGTGCCCTTTCTTAGCTCAGCACGCAGGATGACCACACCAATTCACCAAATTTCCTTCACGTAAAGCAAAAAGGACATGCACTTATTTTCTTGGCTAAGCTAGATTTAGAGAGGCTTAAGGACAAGTGAGGGATTTTCCCAAAGCTCTGCTATTCTCTGTATCACAAGCTGATGACTATGGATGGATGGAGGATAAGGGCTACAAGGCGAAACCTCAGCTCCTGTCAACAAAATGGGGCTGTGTCATTGCATTCAGTGTCGCCAGGATTTGCCCTCAGGTTTATTCATCAGCCAGGGAATCACATGGAGCCGGAGTGAGCTCAGCGTTGGGGGTAAGCACATTGGTGCACTCAGAATATCTTACCATTATTGTGAATTTAGGTAAATCCAGCATCACAAGTCACTTCTTGTGTTCTCCCGTAAGCTGATCTCTTTCAACTCTATACTTGCCCTTTTTCTCTCACTGGCAGTAGCTCTTCTGAGGGCCAGAAGAATCACTGCTTTGTGGAATGAAACGCCAGACTACCACAGGCAGGAGAGCTGTCTCCATGCCAGGCACTCCAGACGTCCTGGGCAAGGACTGTAGCAATTATGGCAGGTGACTGGAGAATGCAAAATAAAATTGCCGTGGCACATTTCACAGAATTTTATAAACAAACAGTTCCACAAATTTCTTTCCCTTCCTCCTCTGCTATTTTGCCAGTGTACACCCTTGGACATATAATTCATAAAACCAGAAGATTTTTGTATAAAATAAAATAATTACAAATCCATTTTTCTTTAATTTCCACAGACTCTTCGGCTTTTGCAGGAGTTCAAACTCAAACAGTGTAACATTTACAGCAGTTGTTGGAGTGCCACCTATTGGAAATAGAGGGCACAAATGGCGCAAATGAAAAAGACCTTGGTTAATCTACATAAAACAATTATTGATTACCCAAAGTGTTCGTTTAACTAGATCAAGTTAAAAGGCTTTAAAATGAATATAATTTATGTTCCATTCATAGTTATGATTAAATTTACATCAGCACGTAGCTTCCAAAAAAATGAGCCTCTCTAGAAGCCAAACACTGGGAACTGGTAGAGATTTATAGCCCTGGAGTATAAAATAGCAAGTCAGAGCAGACCCACTAAAATAACCACCTGCTCCAAACCTGAATAACTTTACTAAGTTCTATCTCCATAGTAGGTGTAAATAATTTCTATTAGGTCCTGGTTTGCACTCTGCAGAGACATACGTAATCTTTAGGTTCACACAGTTCAGCAGTGCCTTAGACTCTGAATGTAAATCAGTGATTTTCCCTATGGAAAACATTCACCTTGGGATAAAACAGCCCTGACCTCCCATGGAAAACTTACAAATCAGCCCTGGGACAGAACAACTCGTTTTCCTAAATTGATCTTCAGCTGTCATTTCTGTTCAGGAGACGCTCAGGCAATGGCACAAGTGAATTCTCTCCTCTCTCTCCTGTGAGCAGATGAGTTTGTGGGGTTTTCCTCACTGCCTTCCCAGCTACACCTTCAGGTCTTCTGCTAAGTGAAGGTGTGCTGATTTACACTTAAAATTGAACAAGACTGCTAAAATTTTAAGCAACTGAAAAATCTGACCCAGTTTTGAGTTTTGAACTCAATCCTTGAGCTGTCTGCCCCCTCTCACTTTCCTCACCACCTAGGAAGCACCAGGCTGCGAGTGCCACTGCCTGAAGAGCATCATTACTGAAACCCTGACACATCTGTTTCACCTCCTCATCCTTGCTATTGCAGCCTCTTCCTCTGTGGCTTTATGAGCTCTCACACTAACAGAAGAAAAGTGTTGCCTAGCTCTCTTCTGTCCAAACATCCCAGGCTTGATCTCAGAATCACACTACTCCTCTTACAAGTCCTTCTGTTAATTAGCACTGACCCCTGCCCAGCTCATGACAGCTTCTTTGACAGCTCTTTTCATGGTTATGTTTAAGAGAGCCACACAAACACAGAGTGGGAGCTTTTGTAGACTGCTCTGGGAAAAAAAACCAAAACAGAACAAACTGCAGTTAATTATACCTGTTAGCACAGAGTAGAAAAAGAAATAGAAGAGTGACATGGCACAGAAACAAAGTGAAGCAAAATATACCGAGAGTGGGATATTTCCTATATTCAGCTCTGAGAATTATTCGAGCAGCCAGACATTCCAGTCTGCTCAGTCATTCTCGGTGGTCAAAAATTTCTCACTCAAATTTTTGAGTAAGCAGTATTTTATTTTATAATGTATATACAAAAATGGCATATGGAAATTAATTACTAAAGTACCTGCTCTTTACTCTTATTTGCAGAAAAGGCTAAAAACACCTTTTCCATTCATGCTGCTTATCAACAAATTTAGGTAGATAGTGACAGGATCACTTCCTAAATCAGTTCCTAGCCTGCCTCACCTTCATTTCCGGGAGGTGTCTGATACATATTTTCGTTCCTTACAACCATTTTTTCCTTCTCCTGGTAGCTTAGCTCATTCTATCAGTGCACAGTTTTTTTATTCCTTGGTTTTATCTCTTCCTCCAGATCCCACAGAGCATGCTCCAGGCTTCTCTGTGGTTTATAAAAGACTTTTTCTCCTATACCTTTCACTTGAAACTTCAGTCATTCTCTGTTTCCTCTTGAGGCATGCCCTCACGTGTAGCTTCCCTCCCTTAACAAGCACATTTTATTCTTCTGGGGACATATTTACAACAAGAGTTTAGGGGCATCAGAAGTTACATTTCGTTCGTACAGCAGCTGTAGACCCACATCTGACAATAATGACATGTCTCCTATGCCTGCGGTAGTATCTCCACTTACAGTGCTTACCAAGCAGGAAATGTGAGGAGAATAAAAGCACTTGCAACAAAGTTCTCAGTGAAATCACCAGGCCTGCTTCCTTCAGGTTTTGTTGACGTATATCCAAAGAAAAATGACTGTGCCATAACCATTTTAGGTGAGAACTGGTAGGGGTAACCACAGCAGCAACTCTCTAGTGTTAACAAAAAGTCTGGCAGGACTTACTTGTGACCAGATTGGTGTGAGTGGAGGTGATAGGCTCATCCTAGTCTCCTGTTGCCTCCCAACTGACACTCTTTTTGGCAAATGTAGTGGTAGTGGTAAATGAACCTGGGCTGAATGAACCTCTCCTACTTTGTGTCTTTCAGACTGGTGGTCAAGACCTAGCCACGAGGTCCTGCTATTCTAAATATTCATATACTTAAAGCCCAATTTTAGTAAAATTCTAAAAACTTTGGTGGGGGAAGGGAAAAGTAGTCTGCTGATTCTCTTTATGCTGGACTGTGTGAAATGTAAGTTAGGCCAAGCTAATCTCTGTATTGTTTAGATACCAGGACTCACTCAAATGGGAAACGAAAATTGAATATTTTAAATTTTATCCAGAGCCCGAAGAAATTACAAATTCAACATAATCTTCGTTTGTAAATAGTGTATTCCAATCACCTCCTACAATTTTCTCAGAAGATATTATGACTGTGTTTTGGAGTAGTACAGAAAGAGTTCAGCTCTGCCTTCCAGCTTAAAACAGCAAAGGTAGATTTGGGAGTTCTGTTGGACAGGTTATGGAAGAACTATGGGCAGGTGACATCGCAATTTCTATGCAGACAGAAATTAAATAAATAGACATGTTTTTCATTAGCAATTAACATAGCTGGATGAAAACCATAAATAAGTATGCAAACATCTTTACTCTCACTTGCTGAAAAAGAAAAACAAAACAAAACAAAACCAAAAACCCAAAACAAACAAAAACTGAACAAAAAACCAAAAAAATAGGTAAAAAAAATTACTGTAAGGCCTAAAGGCTTCCTCAGTCACTTGAGGGTACCACTGATCGTTCAATGAATACGCATACTTAATGAATGAGAGGATTTATAATTTCCACAGTATGGATCTCTCCCCTGTGATACAGATATCTGTAGAAAGCTCCCATGAGGTACGGCAAGAGACGCCTTTAACCTTTGCATACATAATTTCAGATCAGCTCAGCATCATTTTTCTGAGAATGAAACCATATGTCACCTAATGGCTCAGGGGAGATACTGGCATATGGAGCCTCTCAGGCTTTAACTGCCAGCTTCAATCCAGCCCAGGTCGGTAACAACCAGCGCTGCCGTGCCTGGAGGCTGCTGGGTAGCCTGTGTGGAACGAGTTGGGCACCGCAGACCAGATCCTGCAGCAAAGTTCTCCACCAGAACGTGACCACTGCAAACGGGTCCAACTCGCCCTTCTGTCTGTGGCATCAGCGAGTCAAAGATTGAGTGAGGGTTGTACATTCGTGAGCTCTCGCTTTGTAGGAGTCAGTCTCCCAGGACAGGGAACAGAGCGTGGACATGCCTTGGCAGAGGACCTTCGGGCTCCCTCAGCCAGCCACCTCTGTCTCCTTTGAGTCAGCATTGCAACACACCCTCCAAGCTCTTCCTTCACACAGCTTTAACCCATTAGGCAGAACAACTCCCAGTGCCTCCAGGAGTGTTCCTCAGAGGATAGCAGTTCCTCGAGGAGTGACAACTCTGCTGTCCAAAGTGAGGGTTCAGGTCTGCGAGAAATCTGCGTGAAAACGAGGAGTGTGGAATTAAATAGTGTCATGACGAGGGGAGGTTAAAACACACAATCATTTTATAACAGGAAATAATTTATACGAGGAAAATGCTACATGATAACAAACAGCTAGCTTTCTTTGAAATGCATCCAAGAGCAGAAAATAACTAAATAATGTTATTAACACATGCATTGCAGTAAAGGACACTGAAGGACTGAGAAATAGACATTTTGAAGCCTCTTGAGAAAAAATTACCAGGGAGGTTGTTCATAATTTTCAACAGAAAGAATTTTTGTCAGTGTGAGGTGTGTTTTCTCTTTGCAGTACTGAAAATATTATATGTCTATATTATTGGCTCAGAAGCTCCAAAAAATATCATTTTGATTTTATTTCCTACTGTAAAATTTATGAAGACAGACATTTCAATGCATAGCATGACACTGATGTACAGCTGGGAAAGGAAGCCAGGCAAATTAATTGGTAATGCAGCTCTTTATGCACTCTGTGGGAGCTGTATCACAAAGGAGGCTACCAGTAGGTGTTTACAAATAAAACAGAAACTGGGAGGTGATCTTAAGAACAGGACTATTCTTACTGATCAGGTTCTATTGCACATATCGCCAAGTAACCAAAGAGTTTACATGAAAACATTAGTGTTAACAAGCTGTTAGTTCATTGATGTAACAGCTCATGTACACCTATTTACACGGGGGTTTTTTTCTGTTACCAGGCTTGGTGTTTTTCCCTGTTGCGGCTTTGTGAAATAAATACACGGAAAGCAGCAGACACAATTTACACATTTGCCTTTTTTTTTTTTTTTTTTTTTTTTTTTTTTTTTTTTTTATTTTTAATTTTTTTTTTTTCTTT
>VZRE01008069.1:29553-43319 GCA_013396775.1 Cephalopterus ornatus
CTATTGTAAATTATATTGTTACCTTAGGAAAGGTACCCATTATGCCTACGCTGAAAAGGACACTGTCACTTTCAGCGCACACGCCCCTTCGTCACTATAGAAACCAGGATGCAAATGCGTGTCTCGGCCCTTCCTCTGTGCCAGACTCGGCTCTTGCGGGGCTCCGCACCCTCCGCCTGCCAGAGCATCTTTCCGCACCTCTCCCGCGCCGTCACGCCCCACCAGCAGAGCCGCAGCGAAGATGTCAAAAAGGGAGCGTGGGGAGGGCCCCACCCTCGTTTTAGCCGTGTGAGAAGGTTTCAGATGGGTCTCTCCGCCCCGCTGTAACACGCCGGCTGCCGGGAGCCGAGCGAGGAGCCGTGCTGCAGGCGGAGGGAGGGGAGGGCTGGGGGGAGCCGTGCGCGGTGCAGGGGTCCTGCGCACCCCGCTCGGCGGCTGCGGGAAGTGGGGGACCCAAGCGCTGTGCAGGGGTGATGTTCTAAACCCGCAGTTCACGGCCCTTTCTGAAAAATTTTCGCCTGGCTCCCACCTCTTGTTTCTCGAGGTGCCCAATGATACGCTGGATCTGGACTTGTCTCTTGAACGCTTCCCAGCCATCTCAGCATTTATACCCAGCTACACAACAGAGGTTGACCTGATAAACCTCAGCCTTTGTTATATAATTCAAGTCATGTTTTCTTCCAAAACATTTGATTTCCAGTAATTTACATAACTATGATATGTTCGTGTAATATACATTACATTTACTTTTTCCTTTTCAAAAGTTAACTTTCATCTTGTATTTGTACCAGGCATGGAGTTCAGATTTGTAAAGTTTTTTTGCAAATGGAGTGCAGATTATAGCTTCCTCCACTCCTGCTGTTGTTAACGAGGTGCTCTCCTCCAGGTTGCAGAAAATGTAAAGGGCAGTTTAAAGCGTATGTGCATGATTAATGTAAGATTTACTAAGAGAAGATTAATAACAGTATGTCCGGTATTGATTTGTGGAATTTTAAAAATAGTACTTTTTGACCCCAAGTTGCATTCAGCACCACAAGAGTACAAATTTTTCCACAGGTACAGTAATGGTGATGAAACATGAAAAACAGACATTTGCAGGCTAGAGACTGTATATGAACATCAGAAAGAGAAGAGGTATGATGTAATCAATTTTGGCATGAAGGACTGGGAATTTTCAGCCAGATAAAGTAAAATGGAATCAACACAAGGGCTGACACTTGGGTTGGAGAGCTCGGTGTATCCCTTTTGTACCCTCTGTTGTATCTCTTCTGTATTTGACTCTATTCTTTTGTACTTTAAAATTAAAAAAAAAAAAAAAATCCCAGCAGTTAGGTAAATGGTAGATAAAATGCACATATCTGTCTTTAATTAAATAATTCACTGAACAGTAAAAGCACAGCTTGTCATCCCTTCCTCAGAGATGGGATGGTTAAGTGTTCAGGCTGACTCCTCACTAATGGCCAGGCTCAAGTACAATTTGTGCTTGGGGTATCTTTTCTCTGACAGAAATCTTACTACATCATGACATGACATACCTATCCCTTTTTCTAAACCTTTAGCAGGAGGACTGCATTTTTATTTCCCTTGGACTAGAAAAATTCAGTCATTTAGCTCACATTTTGTATCTTTGTCACATGAGATCCACACACGGGCAGTAAAGAGCGGTGGAGGGGAGCTTGGGAGATATCTTGAGCAAAGAAGAGTCGTCAGATCAAGCAGGTGGATGAGCCTGGTGACATTCCTAACTGCTCGGCTGGGGACACTTAATGCCTTGCTAGGCAGGTCCCTGTGGGACATGAACTCAGCCTGAGTGAGCAGAGTGCCCTGACAGCAACGAGGCCAACAGAGCCGTGGGCTGCATCAGTCAGAGGTAACTCAACACCTTGAGGCTGCTGTTGCTCTTCTTGGCACTTGTCAGGCCCACACCTGAAATAATTCGTCCTGTTTTGCGGCTCAAGAACAACACTGAAGGACTGGGGAAGGTCCAACAGAGATCCACCAAGTTGATTAGAGGACTGGAGAGGTGCTGAAGAACGGGATTTGCTCAGCCTAGAGAAGGGAGAGCCATCAAAGAACCTGCAGCAGTATTCTAACAGCTTAGAGAGCAGATGGAGAGGAGGCGAAGGCACTCCCTGCACATGGATGCACAGGTGCCAGAAGACACAAGATGCACAAGTGGCTTCAGGGGAAACTCCATCTGGATATAGGAAAACAAAAACTTCACAGTGAAGACACAGACCTGCGCAACCTGTCTGAGCAAGAGGGGTGGATTAGATGACCTCCAGAGACCCCCTCTCACCCAAACCAGTCTTTGATTCTCTGTCAGCGAAACGATGGAAGTGGTTACATCTCCCTTGCTGGGGAGACTCAGTTGGACACAGCCCTGCGTAACCTAATCCAGGGCCTTGTTCCCAACAGAAAGTTGGGCAAGGTGATATCCACAGGTTCCTTCCAATGTAAACTTTTCTGTAATTCCTATACCGTGGAATTCAACTCATTTATTTATTTATGTATTTGCTTATTTATTTATATTTTAAATTTTCTCTCAACCAGGTTAGACCAAAAAAGAAATTGCTGTCAAGGAGTAGTTATTACTTTGAAGCAGAAAATTTCAGGGACAAAAAGCACAATGGATCAGTGGGTTTGGAGCTGTTCAGATGTATTACTCCTGCTTAGTTCACAGATCCGTAGATCCGTGCCTAGTCAGCTGCTACCCTGCCTCACTCCAGTCCAGAGTTTTCCAGGCTCCTTTTTCTGTTACGGACCAGACACCAAACTCATATTCCTATTTCTCCTCTAATCAGACTTTGGCCTGGTCTGGCTTTACAGAGCTGTAAAGACTACAGCCTTTTCTAAAAAGGCATGTGTTTCTTTTGTGAAAAACTCTGTGTATACTGACTGCTACAGAGGGCAAAAACTATTTTGGTAGTGCTGCTGAGTGAAAAGTGAGCATACTCATTGCTTTCTAGGATGCTAGGATAGGATTACGTGCCTATTAAATTGTTTAGAATGCTATATAATTACCTTTGGACAAAAGACAATCACAAGCAGAATTTGCTGCGTTTTTGGAAATGAGTGCAGTCTCTACCTTTTTAAATAGCTTTTATCAGTGGAGGTCTTTCCTTCACCTCAAGGCTTTTTCCACTGAGAAACACCCTTTTCTAGCACGAAGTTGCCAATTTTTCAGTACTTCCATTACCTCAACTAATAGTGAGGTACTTGCTTCTCCTCTTTGACTGACCCTGAAGTCAGTGTTGCACCCTTTCCCACATAGTTATATACTTTCCTTCCTGTGATGTCTAGTTCCACACATGCTATTCCTCTTAGACTGCAAGTTTCCAGTCTGAGGAATACTCGTAAGAAATGACAGTTCTGACACAATTTAGCATAAGGAGCTCAAAAATAGTTATGGTGCAGCCCAGACAGCTTATTTTCTCTCTCCTCTCTGCTAATGCACCCAGATATCCACTCTCATTTATTTTGTTGCTTCCATAATTTTGCTATTCATCACACTTCCTGCTAAGTTTTCCAGACTAAAGGTAAACCCATATTAAACATTATTTGCTGCAAACACTAACAGCTTGAAATACACCACCGATGTACACAGCTTGCTCCATCATTCTAAGTATGCCATAGATCAAGCTATCTACCTGCAATGGTGAGTATATTAAATCACTTGAAGCTCCATTTGCATGATCATCTTTCCAAACACTCTTGCTGTGGTGCTGACTCAAGCACTTTAAAAGACTCACTCGAAATTACTGTTCAAAAAAAAAATGCGAACATTGTCTCACTGAGTATGCAGGAAATTAAATGTGTTAGCACTTATCCATTTCAAATTAGATTCAGCACGTAACTGTCTGACGTGAGAACACCTAGCTATAGTTTACATTTGTCTCTTCAGTAAGCTTTTTAATCAAAAGTAATTTAGAGTTAAGCATATCGAAAAGCCTTTCATTAGCCATCGATGCGACTTGATTTATTCATACGCTGTGGAACATATGTTGCTGATGCTGTCATCTACCTCATCTCCAGCTTTAAATAAGTGTCTCGGTTTGGGGTTGATATTTATGCAAAGACCTCATTTGCAGTTTTGCATCATGCAAGGCAGGGACATTTGGTGTGCTCAAGGTGTTTAGTTCGCATCGGTGACTGAATTGCAGAACTAGTCATAGGATATCAGGAGGGGATTTATCTGTTTTCATAGGTCATACTGGGTTTTTTTCTTCCAAAAGTGGTTTCAGGGCGTGATTTTCACTTGCACGACTTTCACCTCCCTGCAGAACTTTTCAAGTACAGAACAACCAAGGTCACAAGGCCTTATTTTGAATGAGGCATCTATCCTGATAACACATTTCATTGCACAATCCTGCCCTACCCTAAGTGAAAGCAAAGTTCAGTCACTTTGCAGACATGACTGCACAAAGTGGTTCAATGCCTGCATCCACCAGTGTGTCTTCAGACAGCTTACACTGGACTGGAGTTATCAGAGATGTATTCAAAGCACAGGGGGCCTGCCAAGAATCCTGTTTAGTCTGGCATTGTAGAATCACAGAATTGTTTGGACTGGAAGGGACCTTAAAGATCATCCAGTTCCAAGCCCCCTGCCACAGGCAGGGACACCTTCCACTAGACAAGGTTGTTCAAAGCCACATTCCAACCTGGCCTTGAACACTTCAGGAATGGAGCAGCCACGACTTCTCTGGGCAACCTCTTCCAGTGCCTCACCATCTGCACAGTAAAAATTTCTTCCTAATATCTAATTTAAACCTACCCTTTCTTAGTTTAAAGCTGTTAAGGAAACACTCCTGTCTGACCATTCAGGAGGCAATCTGAAGTCACACTGCCACCACTAGAGACTTTAACTTCTGGGAACAAAGCCCCTCTGCCACAGGTGGCTCCCGTGACCTGGCGGTGCCCCTCTTGAGTCCCTGCACACCCCACTCTCGCACGGTCAGACCAGGTTTCCTTGCCAGTCTGACCCCAGGTGTCCCATGGCAGGGTCTCACATGTCTCATTCCATAAAGTCATTTATTCACAGCACAGTAGCACAGAAACAGCCCCAGCCGGTGCCTCCGAGGAGGGACCCCGAACGAAGGAAACCTGGGCTTTTATAAGCTCACAATCTAAGTAAGCGTGCAAAAGTCTCAGCTCTTTCTCCTGAGTTCACGGCTCCCGCCGTGTCTCTGAGTGTCCAGTCACTCGGCTGGGACACAGGTCCCCCTGCCCTTTGTTATACAAAGGGCCGGCGTTTCACAGCCCCTTGTCTTGGGATCCGCCACCCGGAGCTCAGCCTGCAAGCTGCACTGCAGCACACACCCAGCTGCCTCTGCGGGTATGTACCTGTGTTCCTCAACAAAGCCATCCTTCCTTGTCCTGTTACTGCATGCCCTCGTAAAAAGTCCCTCTCCAGCTTTCTTGCAGCCCTCATGTGGGTACAGGAAGGGTGCTAGAAGGTCTCCTTGGAGAGAGGCTGAACAACTCCAGCTCTCCCAGCCTGTCTTCACACGAGAGGTGCTTCAGTGTTCAGGTCGTCTTTGTGGCCCTCCTCTGAACCCACTCGAGCAGCTCGATGTCGTTCCCGTGCTGGGGGACCCAGAACCGAACACAGCACTCCAGGTGGGGTCTCCCCAGAGCAGGGGGCAGAATCCCTCCCTCGCCCTGCTGCCCACCCTGCTTTGGACGCGGCCCAGAACGCGGTTGGTCTTCCATGCTGCGAGTGCACATTGCTGGTCATGTCCAGCCCCTCATCCACCAGCACCCCAAAGTCCTTCTCAGCAGGGCCTTCACAACACTTGGCCTTGTTGAACTTCATATAGTTTGCACTGACCCACTTCCGAGGCCTGTCAAGGTCCCTCTGGATGCCATCCCTTCCCTCCAGCGTGAGGAGGCTGTACCACACAGCTTGGTGCTGTCAGCAAACTTGCTGAGGTTACACTCAACACATCGTCCAAGTTGCTGACAAAGGTGTTAAACAGGAGTTGTACACAGGCATTTCTGATAGGTCCCAGGTAGTACTCCATGTCCGCTGTGTGCTTCTCAAAATTCCCGCTTAGCTTCCTTGTGTCCCAGTTACCCACCCTCAGATTTAAAAACACAAACAAAATATCCCAAACAAATAATAATAAAAAAACAAACACACAAAAAACCCAAGAAGCTACAAACAAACAAACAAAATCAGCCCAAGCTTTCTCTCACTCCTCCTTTTGCACAGTTAGGTTTAAGCCCTTCAGAACAAGTTTCTCACACATCATGTCTGAAATCCCGGACTCTATTGAGATAGGTAAGAATATTGTTGTAACTCCACTGCAGTCAGAATTTCACTTCTGTTTTTACAGTAAGAATCAAGAAGTGTCACTTTAGGCTTGCATAAGCGAAATAGTGTAAGAAAATGAGAATCGTATTGCCAGGCTTCTATCAATATGCAAAACAGTTGTGCTACCAGTCAGACAGAAACATGGATAAATAAGCATTTTCCACTGGTGGCTCAGATAACAAGCCCACGTGTTACCTTACACATTTATGTTACCAAAAGATGTGTTTTTGAAACGCTGCTGTGAAAGTGTTGAGTTTTTTAAGCAAACTGGACATTGAGGTGTTCCAAAACGTTGCAATACTCCCAGGTATTTTCTGAAGACAGACTACAGTGAGGCAGAGCAACAACATTGTGTGAAGTTTCTTACATTAGTAAATTAATCAAAACAAATTCAGCAACATGCTAGAAGGAAATCTTTAAAGATGCATGTTTACAGCTCACAGATTCAGTAACATAGAAGCAAGTATTTTGAATTTCCTCAGTAATGTGCATTTCTACAGAGCTGCCTTTATTTTAGGAAAGCAGGTCACCATGCCTAGTAAGAACTGTTCAGATGCTCCAGTGGTGAAAATTAGCAGGCTCTTGTCAGTACAGGAGACCAGGAGGTTAAAAAGAGAGACAACCAGCCCATAAAGTGGACTTCCGTTCATCCTAAGGAATGCAATGCAGATAAACACCCATCTCCCAAAATGTTTACATCATTGCTAAAATACATATCATTTCATTTGTGGCAGAAGATAGTTTGGCCTCATTTCCACAGTACTGAGCTTGTGTGTCATCAAAAGTTTAGGGTGAGGAACAGGAACTGAATTTTTTTCTATTTTTACCACCACTACCATGAAGGTTGAAAACTGCTTTTACATACTTTTGCTGTGTGCCCATATCTCAGTCTGTTTCTGCCAGTCTCTTTCCCTTTGACAATATCTGAACTTTATGTTCCATTTCAGCCGAAAAAGTCAAAGGGCTCTCAAAGGAAGTTTCTTGGAAATAGGCAGGCAACAGAAGGAGAGAGATGGTATTAGTGACCCAAAGATGGAGAGGGTAAAGCATGCATTCTGACGTTATTAATCACCTGAGATACTTCCAGAAAGAGAAACTTGGTGTTTCTCGGCAGTCTTTGAGTATTCCAATTGCCAGCCAAGATTAGATTGGAGCTCATACCTATTAGACCCCATAAGGCACAGTCATCCACTGGGAATCACGTCTTAATAACATTGTAGTTCCTGGAGGAACTGTTTTTTCCCCCCTCTCTCTCCTACAGCCCTGCTTCCTCTTCCTTCCTTGTTTCACTAATGAGCTTCATATTTTGTGTGTCTGTGATGGGCTGCTAAAAATCCGCTAAAACAGCCTCCCTCAGCATCCGCCCTGGCTCCACTTTGCTCCTGTGGTGACAGTGCGCAGCCCCTGAGCCCTGCTGCTCCCCCCGTGTCACTGCACCCAGCCCCTGGGTCCAACAGCCTCTGCTTACCCACTGCTTCACGTAAAGAAGGAAGGCGCCGGAGCCCAGCAGTAATAAAGGAGCAAAGATTACCTTCTGTGCAGGCTGAAAAGGGAGTTAGTCCTGCCTTTCATCACCAGGGAAGTATTCTCTGCCTAATTTTCTGGACAGGAGAACTTCCTCCACGCTCACCCCTCAGCCCCACAGACATCCCTAACCTGTAGGGGACTGACTGGTGGTTAACAATTTACGTGTATGAGTCAGGATGCTCTTAAAAGCAATCTTCAGTGACAGCTGAGCAGAGAAAATGATACAAAGACAGGCACAATTAACTTGCAATGATTCCATCTCTAAAAAAGGGTAGTATCTGAATTATGAATGGACATAATTACTTGTATTTGCTATACAGAGTCATCTGTCTCAATAAAATAATACTGTGTAAGCAAAGATAAATTTTATGATATGGAATGGGTCAGGGAAAGAAAGTATACATTTTACAAAAAAAAAAATCGTATTTTTGCAGATTAATCTAGCAATATTAAAACAAGGCACGATGGTTTTAATTTAAGCAAAATAATCAAGAGTATTTAATTAAATCGAGGTTTTGTCATACTGAACATTTTAATATTTTGTTCCACCAGCAAAATCTGCTGATGCATTTGGGAGGTCTCCGTCTCCAAAGCAGGCAGAAACAGAATCTGGATACACATTGCCATCTTGTGGAGCCTCCCCGGCAGAGCATGCTGCGGAGACCTGAAGGCTTGCTTTGCTCTGCAACCGCTCCATCCGGAGCTGCTGCTGATGTTTAAATATAAAAAAACTTTTCTAAGTCACACAAGCAACAGGGAGTCTTACAAACAGGTCGCGCTGCCAGATATAATTTTACAGCCCGGGCCTGCTGAATCTCCGTTGGGATATCTTAGTTGCAAAGACCAAAAAAACCTTTCACCCTTAAAGCACTGCTTCAAATCAGAAGTAAAACAAATAAATACACTTGTCTGTTCCATTTTACCAGAAGTACATAACTGCTAAAGTGCTCTATTTCACATTTAAGACCACACTCGACAAGCAAGGTGACTGAACATTTATTGTGTATCTTTTAGGGCAGGTTTGAAGAACAGCGGGCCAATGGGGAAAAGACTGAAGCTCTCCTACTTAAGAACTGGCAATTTTTTTAGACACAGACATTGTACAATTTTGTCGGCTCGGCAAGTTTCCAAACGTGAAATTTCTTTCAGAAACTGAGATATTTATCAACAAGCTCAGATGAGTCAGAGAGTTCTTTGTGGAGTGATTAATGAATATCAAATCGAGCAAGCCACAGAAGGATGAGTCATATCACCGGAATACTGAGGAAATAAAAAATCTGGCCCTTCTGGTTTTCACTCATTTTGTGGCCTTTTGTTTGCTTGGTCCCTGTTTATTCTCATCATTCAGAGAAATTTCCAGCTAGTGCACTTCAACTTTAGTTTCTTTAACAGTTTTCTTTCTGTAGAGCTGTCTCACAGATGAAGGAATTTTTGTCCACCTGAGAAAGGTATTAAACAGCCTCCAAGCTGCAAACTCACAATTGTTTTTCTCCTGAGTCAACTAGTGTTAGCCCTAAAGCTTTTACTATGAAGTAACAAAGTCCACTACCCTTTCTAGCAATATTACTGCTTAAATTTGTCAATTGGGACAGCTGGTAAGTTACGGCTGTGCCAAAGACAAGAGCAGTGCAAGAGATTGGACGTTCTGCACTTTTTCATGACAAAGGCTGTCCTCACAGAGGTTTCATAATACTTAAGTCAACACTTTGCTGAAGAGCTGATGAAAGCTGAACCCTGAAAAGAATGACGCCGATGGACAGCCACTGTGTGGTCAAGGCAATGAAGATGAGAGGGAGGATGAAAGCCATCACCACACGGAAATGAGACGAATGGATTTCTAGGCAGATAGCTTGCTTTGGCTGAGGAAGTAAATGTGGCTGCAGTGTGAGAAGAAAGGAGAAAAGCTAAAACCATTACACCTCAAAGCATGGCTTTGGGCTCAGTGATACCTTCAAGGTTAGGCAAAGGTAAAGACACTAACTTTTAATCAATGCATTGCTCAGCTTACAGACTAAACAGTTTAACTGATGGTTGTGGTCTCTGTTGTAGACTACCACCAGTGAAAAGCGTAACAGCAGTCATTCTTGGCTGCAAGGTGGTGTCATCAGAGGTGTCAGGAAAGGATGTTACGAGTGTGTGCAGCAGTATGCTGGTAAAACCGACAACGTGAGTCTCACTTCTGTCTTCAGTAAACAGAAGCAACACAGATTTGGACTGATATGAAATTGCACTTTAACAATGGTTGTGAAGAAGAGCTTGCAGGTCACATTTAATACCACCAACAATAAGTTGCTTACTGTGTGTTTGTTCAGTTGTTTGCTTGTAACTAAGAAGAATCAGAATCATAAATAGAGATGCCAGAAATATACGCTATTAAGTTACGTGTACTTGGTACATCAAATAGATTTAAATTTCAGCAAACATCTAGACAAAACTACATCCACTGATTGCAATTCCGTACCGATCAACTACATCTTGCATCACATACTTTTATCATTTTAATGACTCTCACTCAATTTTTTATTACAGTGGTTTTTTCCCTAACCTTTGCTCCAAGGAGGGAGCCGTATATTTTTTTTTCTCCGCATGTACCTTCTTCAAGATAACCATTGCTACCAAGAAGGATGGGCCCAATGAAATTAGGAAAAAATGTTCAGAATTCCAATTGCAGGTTGGGTAAGCAGAGAGGGGAAAACAAACAAACAGTCAACAACCTGTACTATGAACTGAGCAATTTTGTTACCAGCATCATCGAAAGAACAAATACACTGTCATATAACATCAGTGATTCAAAATGAAGTGTTACAAATGCCAATTCGTATCAACAGTGGTGGCAGAGGCTAGAAAAATATCTTAGGTTATTTTTGCGATCACTGCATAAAGCTGATTCAATATATTCCCCTAATTCCAGAAGTTGTATCTAAGAATAAAAAATCCTTGTCATATAATAGAAAAGCTTTGTCAAAGGACCTCTTGCAAACACCGTACACTATACTTACGCAGTGAACTAGTTACTGGTGACAGCTGGCATAAAGGGTTTCTCCATATATACAGTCAGTTCAGAAATGTTCCTGTATGTGTAACGTGTGGGAACAAACAAAAATCATTTGTCCCAGTAACATTCTTGTGCATCTCCGTTTCCTTTGAATACAGCTCAATACAAAGTTAACCCCAAGACTTCCACAGCCACAGGAACAATCATGCGGACGCTGTGTAACATAAACTAAGCAAATTAGAAAAGAACAATGAGAACCACACAAAGTCGGGATAAATAAAAGCCAAAATCAATTTGTCAGGCTGCCTGTCATATGTCTGTCTGCAGTGGTGTGTTCTGCCACCTGAGAACTGAGTTTGGTTTTAGCACTCATCAAGGAAGTACAGTCTTACACAGTAAGACATGATTTTACAGTTTCTAAGATGAAGTACATTGATACTAAACCATGCAAAATCTTTACCCAGAAAGTCATCATTACAGCCAGGAAAATCCAAGAGGATCTAAGGCTTTGACAGAGAGAACAAGAGAACCTCTTGATGGAGTGGGTACACATAGGAGATAGGAACCAGGAGGCTCTGCGGAAAGATCCTGCTTGAAAGCAGGAGTCTGGCATTCATCTCTTTATTTTTTTATTTCTTCCCGAAGACTGTCTCAGGTGTGCCTATTTAAAAACAGCAAATTGAATTGAGACTGTAGGCCTGTAATATCACCAAGCACAGACCATCAACCGATCAGAGCGGCTGAAAACAGCGGGCCCCTGATGTTCCTTCCACAATAGTGGTGTAAAGAGAGTATCTCTGTTTTTGAAAGAATGCAATTTATCCAGGTTTTGAACAGTGTAACCGAGGGCAGATTTAGCCCAGCTTGCTCAGAGGCCACCAGGGCACACAATACACATGCAACGATGCACAGATGTGCAGTGAAGTTTGAAAAACATGCTCTGTCTTTTTTACAAAGCGGGTACAATGAATATTAAACAACCTCCTGAAGTTCACGTTCCGCTCGCCCAGAATCAGGACTGCAATCTCTATTATACACTGCACTATGTGGAATGCTAATGACTATTTAAACTGATTCAGAGTGGATGTGTAAAGAGCCAGGGCAGTGACAGGGATACAGTGTATTATAAGCACAAATTGTGCTCTACCTTTATATATTTCTTTTCTTTCCTCTTTATTTCAAGCAGATTTTTTTTTTTTTTAATGTGGCTATTTGTGACAGCCTTGGAGGACAGAAAATGAGGTTTTCACACTGAAATAGTTTGGATACTCCGAGTCTAATTTTGATTTAGGAAAAAGGAAAAGCTGCCGTGTACTAGAATACCATGTCAAAGGCTGGGGAGATCTACTGAATCATAAAGAAAATGGATAGGAAGTTTCATTAAAAGTGTGTTATATGGAAATTCCCTATAAGCCACAGTGCTTTGTAACCTCATACTTGCGTTCTAAATATATTTGCATCGTATTTCCAAAAACTACAGCACTAAAGTGTTAGGAAGCCTTAGCCAGGCAACAGCAAGCAAGTGATGTGACAGCCAATTATTTATGTAACTAGAAAGACTGTATACACAAAGACATACAATCCACATTAGCATATCTCACTTTTTCCTTCTGTATTCTGAGAAACACCACAGCTAATATATCAGTCAGCAGCAGGGTCTGAGGACTTCGTTTTCTGGAGTTCACTACTGCTTCCACTTATTAACTCAAAAATGGGCTAGTGTCTTTTTTAATTGCTTTTTGTGTGAGGTGTTTTTTGGGTTTTTCTTTTTTTTTTCCCTCTCTTTCTTGTGGCTTGAAAGAACCAGCATTCAGATAATACTTGCCTCAAGCTGCGGCAAACCACAGTTAATAGGATCTCCTCCATTCTGGTTTTGTGCCTCTATTCTCTCAGAGGGGGTTTTCCCCAAATAATCACTTCAGTAAACCCCAGTCTAAAATTAACTCATTATTGGGTAAATATATCTTCTGAGGAATGCTTCCTTGAAGAGGCAGTCATAACCTCATTTGTTGTTGTTGTTGCAGAGGCAACTTGCACAAAACTGAAATGAACTGTGAATTCTCCGACAAATATACTGGCACAAAAACAGGAGCGCCTGACAGCAACTGAGTATCCAGAAGAACCTACTTGGTTTCAAAGTAGCTTCTACTCTGTCCGAAGAAGAAGCAAGGACTTCTAGGAAGCTGCAATACTATCCAAGAAAAATGCAAACTGCTAAACTTGAGGACAGACCTAAATTTTGGATACTCTAAAATATCCTGACACCCTGTCATTAGATATGACTCTATGTTTTAATCTGGGATACATTAAATATAGCACACTCAATTCCCACAGAGGAAGTCCTTGGCTAAAAACGTGCACAAATTTCTACATCACATTCTCCTCTTGGCTGATCAGACCCATTCCTTACTTTCTTCTTCACCCTTCCATGCTCGGAACAGCTCGGTGGCAGGTGAACTGTGCTTTTCCCAGGACAGAGGTAGCAAAACTGTTGCTGCTGTGGCTTTGCAAGGTGCTCATGAGGTGGAAGGGATGGAGAGGGACTGAATCTTGCTGAATGCACGTGCAATAGGGGAGTGGGGGAGGGAGGGAGGGAGAAGCAATTCATTTAAATCCTTAAAAAAAAAAAAAAAAAGCAGGTTGTTATCTAGCTGTCCTTGTTCACTCAGTTTATAACATCCTTTCCCATAATTAAAAGAATAGGGAGTTTTGTTAATTCTTTTAGCAGATGCATAACCTACTTCTTTACTGCCCTGCATAAATAATTTTAAAGCCAGAGAGCTTATTTTAAAGATTCATTCTTTCAAGCTGCAGTTCTGGGAACAAACTCTGAGCACAAGAAGTCGAGAAAAGAAAAGCTTGCGTTTCTTGCACGCAGCTCCTGCCAAATACATTCCAGCAGGACTTTATGTCAGAATTTCATTTTAC
>VZRE01008070.1:0-11547 GCA_013396775.1 Cephalopterus ornatus
TCGGCAGCCGGCCGGAGCTCCAGCCGGGAGCCCCTGCCCCCGGGGAGCGTCCCAAGGGGCAGCGAACCGCGGCACAGACGGACGGTCGGGGTCGCGCTCCCTCGCCGCCGGGCCGGTGTCCGGCAGGGCCCGTTGTGCTCCCCGTGACCCCGGCAGGGCTCCTGGGGCAGGACGTGCTGCCGGGCCGCGGTGGGGCCTGCGAGGGAGAGAAGGGGGCTCTGGGGTCCCTGGCTGCAGCGCTGGGGGGGCCCAGGCTGTTTGGACACTGCCCTGGCACATCTGTCTCCCTCTGCGCGGGCGCAGGCTCCTGGGTGGCACTTTGGTGTCGGGGCACAGTCCCCACTGACAGGGACTTCTCCGGGCAGTAACTGGAAAATGCAAATGCCTTGTGCCCTAACTCCAGGGAATCCCTCTGCGGGGCTGCAGCACTGAGTCCCTTGGGGAGGCCAAACATCACACAGAGTGTCTTTTAAGTGGAAATTACAGGTTTTTCCCAGTGAGATGAAGCAGAAATAATTAAGCAGGGCCACAGCCATAGTTCTCTTGTACCTGCTTGCTGGGGCTCAGACGGGCAGGGATTACTTCACTGTGCTCTTTGGCTGGTTCTTCCTTTTCTCCGGCTCAGGTGCTGATAATGGTTGCACCTCCTATCACAGGGCTGTAGAAATCCATTTTCAGAGGAGCCGCTCTTGCACCCTGAGTCGGTCTGTGGACTTTGTGGGCAAACAAATCCCAGGAGTGGCTGCTGGGCTGAACAGAGAATACACAGCAGGGCGATAGACTGAGTGCGTGTAGGGAGGAAGCAGCACACCACCAGTCTGAAGATACCTTTTCCTGTTTGCATTTAATCTCTCTCTTTCTACTCTTGAAGTGGAAAGTGCCCTCACTTGTCTGGAAGGCTCTGCAGGCGCCGTGTCCCCATCCTGTCTGGTCACAGGGAGGGGACAGTGTCCCCATCCTGCCTGGTCACAGGGAGGGGACAGTGTCCCCATCCTGCCTGGTCATATGCTGGGCACGGCTGGAGGGAGCCAGGGGGCCCCGCCTGGGAGTCCCTGGGACCCCCGTGAACCCTCTGCATTTGCAATTTCCACTTCATTCCCATCGCACTTTCGATGGCCAAGAGGAATTCAGTGCCAGCGGAGCAGCAGGAAACATTAACCCTTAATTCTCAGCTTGGGTGTGGGGGCACCGAGCAGTGAGAGACCCCGGTGGGAGGGGCAGGGCTCCCTGCTCCAGCTTCCCCCTCGCTGTCCGGGTGCGAGGACAGGGGCAGCCCGGGCTGCCTGGTCCCCGGCTCAGGGACAGGGGCCGAGGCTGCCCCAGGAACCTGGACACTCGGCTGCTGGCTCTTGCCTCACCCTCCTGCCCCCCCATCCCTCCCACAGGAGCAGCCTGAACTAATTAACCCTCTAGCACTCCATAATGAAGGCTAATAAACACCTAGTGGGTTTGCTCCAACAGCCTCGGCGAAGGCTGCAGGAAACCCCCGGTCCCTGGGGTGAGACCAGGGAGCACAGGCTGGGGCTGCCCCCAGCTCTTCCCTCCTGCCCCCCTGAGCCCAGCCTCCATCCCGGGCCCTGCGTGCCCCTCGATGCCGTCAGGCCTTGTCCCCTCCTTGGGGACCCGGGACACGAGTGTGGTCAAGGCAGGGTGGGCTCGTTGTTCCTGCCAATGCTCTGGTCGGTGCCCTGTACGTGCCAGGCAGCCCCGGCCTGTCACAGCGGGGCTCGAGCAGTGCCAGGAGCCCCCGTGCAAGGGAAATGTGCTCAGAAATACTCTGCTTGAAGTACTGTGCCAGATGGGCGGCATCTTCCTAACCTTTAGCTGGTTCCAATGTGCAAGCAGTTAAGACCATAATGTTAACATTTTCTCAGATGTTTTATGTGCATATAAAATATTCTCAAAGAATGTGCTCTTGAATGCAAGGTTTTATCCCATTACAGTTTTACTACTGTTTATAAAAACATAAAAATATGTTTTCAGGGTGTCTGAGATACTGCTGGCCTTCGCAGTAAACTCTGAAGACCTTGCAGTGGAATATAATTACTACTATGGGGGAGATGTCTCTGAAATTTTTGTGATGAGGTAAATGTGCTAATTTCTCAGTCCTGTATCTGATCCCCTCTGAAATTACTTAGCATAGGAACAGTTACTAATAAATATGTTCCATCTCTGTGTTGAAACCTTCTTTTGATTTCTGTTGGGGGCCAAAGGCTTGGCTTCTGAAGTACAACTTAAGAGCTCAGGGGAACTCCTCAGTTAACTCAGTTGCTTCACTTCTCCTCCATCAAGTAAAAGAACAGATCTCTCTTCCCCTGCCTGGCAACTGTAGCCCCCTCCAGCTGACTTCCAGGGGCAGTAAGGGAGAATATATTTCTTTCATGGTTTAACTGAAAACCTGAATCAAGAAAGGAGATTTAAATGGAATTTAATAGATGTCCATTTTCAGACAACTACTGTTGTGCTTTTGAAATAGCTGGCAAACGCTGTAATCCCTGGAAATCTTGCAGGTGTGCCACGTCAACAGGAAGGCCAAGCATGGGAATGGTGGTCATGTAATCTGTCCCTTTCTGAAATACGCATTTATTGCACTACAGCGTTTTATGATTCCATGCCTAAGTAGTTCATAATTTTAACAGGCCTGTTCCGATTCAAACCAGTGAATTAGAATAAGCCTGTTAAAGTTACACCGCGAGCGTCCCTGAAACCATAAAGCAGGGCAGTAAATCACTGTGCCCGGGGCAGAGCCGGGCGCTGCCTCCAGGCTGCACACCCTCAGCTGCCCCGGAGGGGCTCAGCCACCTCCCGCAAACCCGGGGTGCCCTGGCGGGCCTCTGAGAGCTCTGTGCCCTGGGAGCCCGTCCCGTGGGATCCCATCCTTCGGGGGGGGCCTGGGGGGCACTGGGAAGGGCCCACGGGTGCAGCCGAGGTGCTGGAGGGCCAACGCCGTGTCCATGGGCACGGAGTTTTCCGGCCTGACCACGCGCAGACACTCGGGGCTCACTCGGGGGAGACGGAAGCGCTTTGAAACAAAGGGTCTTTCAGGCCACCTAATGCGTGGTATAGATCCAGGAGGAGGAATCAGATTTACAGGCACAGCTTAGACTGGGAGATATGCTTGCAAAGCCAATTTGTTTCGTTTTATAGGCTTGAAAGATTCCGAGTCAGGGCTCCCGGTATGGTTCGAATTAGGTTGGGATAGGGGTATTCTAGAAAGCCAGATCTGGAGAAGTTTTCACTCAGGGTGTTTGTAATCAAGTAGAGGCCATCCAGCATTTCTGCAATGCTCTCAAATAAAATATTCCATGTCCGCCCAAAACTCAAGCTTCCACATGGCAAAGAAAATTACGAATACCTGGAAATGGAGGTATCTATCTTGTATTAAATGCTTGGGAATAAGATTTCACACGTGTATCAACAGAGGAAGTGAGAATTTCAAAGGGTGCTGCTTTAAAATGCAAAAAAAAAAACCAGAAGGAAGCTCAAAGCAGCACCAAAAAAAAGGAAGGTTGTTTTGCTCTACCCATTTGTGGCATTAACAAGGTTATGAGTTTTATTGTCTGAACGGGAGTGTGACTGCAGGGCTTGGAGCCGGCAGGTCCTTGTCCTGACCGCTCAGGCGATGGTCCCAGCACCCTGCTGGTGCTGACTCGGGCGAGATCATCTTCCTCCCGGGCTGATGGGAGTGCTGGCACCCTTTCTCCAACACGAGGAGCCGCTGTGACTCCCAAGCCCGAGGGCCCTGGGGTGCGTTTTGTGCCCCGCGAGCCAGAAGCGGCGAGAAGACCTTGGCAGTGCTGAGTTAGTTAACGGCAGGACGGGGTGATCTTAGAGGTCTTTTCCAACCTTAGCGACTGTGGGATTCTACGGCCGTTTGGGCAGAGGGATAAGCCCCTGGCTCCCACTGCTGAGCTCAGCTGCCAGAAAAGTTCCCCGGGAAGTAGCACAATCTTTGTTTGGTCATTAAAGCAGAAAAAGAGAGAGGGAATCTTAGGAAATGCTTGAAACGATTAGGTGATCTTAACTCTAAGGAGCTAAACAAATGCAAAGCAATTCCCCCTCCAGCCCCTCGTGCTGCTGTAGAATGTAATCTCATTTCTAAACACACAATTACAGAAAATAAAAAGAAAAGAAAAGAATAATTAATTTCTGCTTCCTCATGCAAATCCTCTGACCAATCATTTAGGGATCAGGGGCAATTCAGCTTCTTGTGCAAATTCCAAACTGAAGGCCTGAAAAAAACAAGTGAATGGATTTACTTTTCTAAGAACCAGAATTAACAAAGGTTCCATTTTCCATGGTTATGTGCCTGGCCAGACAGCCCTTGCTGACAAGCCCTCAAAAAACATGTGTTGGCCTGTTGAAAAGGCCCCAGTGTTGACTGACAGACAATTGAAGTGACAAATTGTTTCATTGTACTTGGCAGGGAGAGCGCTGTATTAGATAATTATGGCGAGGAGGGAAGCGACAGGTCACAGGTCAGAAGACACGTCTGACCCCGTTTTCTGAAAGCCCTGAAAGGAGCCCACGCCCGGGAGAGCAGCGTGATGCTCACAGAGGCTTCTCCTTCCGCTGTGGTGATTAAGAGCTAACGAAGATGGAGCGGGGATGGCTCCCGGGAAGCCCCAGCCCAGGCTCCCTGGCATCGCCCGCTGTCCCTCGCTGGCTCCCGCGGGGCCCGGAGCATCCTCGGCCGCCTTCCGCGGGATCTCCGGGCGCTGCCGCCTGTGGAGCAGCACCAGAGCCCTCCGAGGACCTCGGCAGCTCCACGTTCTGAGCCAGCAGCAGACGCGCCGTGTCCCAGAACCGGGCACAGACACCTCCCGGACCCACCCCTCCTCGCTGGGGCCTGGTTTTGTGCTGGCTGCAACAGAGTACAGCTAATAATTATTGAAGCCTCTCTCCCGCCATAGAAATAAAATATGGCGTGGAATCACAGCACAGCTACTCCATTGAGAGCAGCGCTCCACTGAGTAATACCAATAATTCAAAACAGATGAGCCAAAGGCTCGAGCACTATGGGCTCAGTATCCCAGCCTGCCCTGACCCCTGGAATTCGCTGAAAGTTACCTTGAGACTCGCCAGAGCTCTTTCTAACTTCTGTGAGGGTTATTTATTGCAAAGTCATAAATATTTGCTATGGATTTTCTCCATCAATCTACAAAATGAATTAGGTTAGAAAAAAATGTATGTACTCGGATTTTGGGCATGTGTTTCTCAGGCAGGGGAGAAAATGTTGGATCTCAATTGTGCAGAAAACGGGCTGCTGCAGAGCTTTGGGCCCTGCTGCCTGCACTAATTAATTCCCTTCCGCAAACAGTTTAAAATGCACAGTACAGTTGAGAAGTGGGGGAGGGAGGGAAGAGATTCTTCTTTAAATCTCCTTTAAAATCTTCCATAAAATTATTTCTGGGTGAAGGAAAATTCAGTTTCCCTCCCCTCCCTGCCAGTCCATCAGAACCCTGGAATTCAGAGGCTGTTGTGCCCCAGGGAATCAGTCCCAAGCCAACATCCCCCAGTCTCCCTCAGAAGCCGGCACTGGCACCAGCTGGGTGCAGTGGGATGTGCCCAGCAATGGGGAGTGCCCACCCTCTTCCCTTCCAACCCCAAGGCACGGCTGCCTCAGGGCAAAGCCACTCCATTTTCCCACCCCTTAGGGAGAGGAAGGGGACCAGGGCTGGCCCTGCCCTGCAGGCACTTCTCCGGTGAATTGACAAGTTTTTATTCAGGAAAGCTTAAGTGAGACCTTCACTTTGAGGATGCTGCAGTAGGATTTGGGCACGGGCGCTGCTGCACCCCGGGGTGAGGGTGTGACAGCAGCAAGTGGGGCAGATTCTTCCCCCAGAGGGCGGCTGGGCACTGAACAGGCTCCCCAGGGCAGTGGGCACGGCCCCAAGGCTGCCAGAGCTCAAGGATTGTTTGGACAACCCTCTCAGGAACATGGTGGGATTCTTGGGGCCATCCTGTGCAGCGCCAGGAGTTGGACTGGATGATCCTTGTGGGTCCCTTCCAACTCAGGGTATTTTATTAATCTCTAAGCCCCCAGAATTCTGCACCTTTTCAGGGGCTGCCAAGTGACTGCACAGGACCCAGCAGCCTGTGTGTCCCCACGGCAATTCACACCCGGGTGGGGAGTCCCGCGCTCCCATGGCTGTCTGTCCCGCCACCCAAAAGCTCCTGAAAGGGTTTGCATGAATGAGCTGATCTAGCTTTGTTTCTGCTGCCATGGTTTGCCCTTTACCCTTTGGCCTTTGCCCAGCTCTGTGGCCAGGGGAGCGCGGCTCTGGCCACAGATGACTGCACAGCTGGCCAGATCCTCTCACAGGAGCACAATGAGCCGTGGTGGGGGCCCGCAGCTCCTGCTGTTCCCTGGCCCCAGGCACTGCCATGCTTGCTAAAAACATCAAACCCGATTTTTCTCCCGCTGGAAGAAAGGCTCCAGTGCAGTCCCGTGCTGGGCTGTGCCCGGTGCTGCCCGGTGCCAGGGAGAGGGCTGCTGCTTCCCCGTGTGAGTGATGCTGCTCCCAGTCTCCATCCTGCTTTTCTTCCACCGTGCCCGTGCAGCAAAGCCAAGCCCTGCCAGCCCCGGCTTCCCCTCCTTGGCGCTGGGGCGAGCCCAGCCTGCAGCCCACGAAGGCAGCCTCTGATAGCCTTCTCTTCTCTCACGAGTATCCCAGGGAGGAACAGCCTCTCCCGGTCATTGCATACCCAGCAGGGACTCTGCCCCGTGCAGGTGACACCCTTTTCCCTGTGCCAGGGTAAGGTCAGGTCAGCTGGGAGTGCCAGACACCCGCCTGGGGGGTTTTTTGTGTAGGTGTGTGTCCAGCGGCATTCGGATGTCAGTGACCACCCCCCACGGGCAGGTGTGGGCACGTGTGTGCACATGTGGGTGCCTGTGGGTACCTGTGAGCACTGCACACAGCCCTGCCGGGGCTGGCCACCGCCACCCCACACGGGCTCTGGGCCGGGTAACAGAGTAGTGGGAAAAGCTGAGAGAGGGAGCGTGACACGAGGAGCTATTTGTTCAATCAATGATTTACCAGATGTGTACACTGTACTAAAGGCTTGTAAACATACTTTAATGGCCAGCTGTAAATCCGGGCAGTAGCAGTGCCAGATTCATGTCCATCAGATGTGTCTAAAGAACAGCAGAGGAGGGGCTCCGAATCACTTTGTTATAGGCTCCGTCAGCTCTGCAATTGTGCATGTAAACCAAAGAACCAGCATCCTCAGGTCAGAATTATTTGAGTGTCAGGAGAGGTTTTATGACCAGCAGCTTCTCCTTTTCTGGGTTCCCTGCAGTTCCTGTCTTCCACAGACGGCATCTCCAGAACGCTGGGTTTCCGTCCCAGTGCCCCAAGTGCGTGGCTGTGTTTTCACTGACTATGCTGGAAGTCTCTTTTGTTAATCACTGAAGCACAGCGTCATTAGTGAGAAGTGCAGAGTGTTCACAAAGAGGAACTTGCCAAATTACTAATAAGCAGAAACTCCATCCATCTTAATGAGACAGGGTTAAGAAAATAGCAACCTAGAATATACACAATGGAGCTTTTCCAAGCTGTTTATTTACTCCTGCTACAAAGTAGTTCTGAGCTCCATCTCTGGTCCTGCTTGGAGATTGTCACATGTTTTCCAAACCACAGGCTTCTTATGCTCTTGCAAATCATGAAGCATGAGAAAGATAAATAAATAAGTGGACCAATGGCTCAAAAATTATTAAGAGGGAAAAGGGCATATGGGATTGCTGCAGAGTGGGAGCATGAGGAGGTGTTTCCTCATGGTGGGCAAGTCTCCAGCTGCCTTCCTTCGGGGTCCTCGCCAAAGGAGCTGAGGGCCCCCACGTGCTCAGGCACCACAGGGCTGCTCTTGGGCTGAGGCTCCCATCACACCAGCCCAGCGGTGTGATTTAGAGCTCCTCGGTGACTTGCAGCACTTCCCCAGGTTCCTCTGGCAACCTAGAAGGGGTCTGCACCCACACCGAGGTGCCTGCACACCTGTGCTCCCCAGCCACATTTTTGTTTTGTTGGGTAAGGAATGACTTGCAGCTCCTTTCACGTGCACAGCTCGGCTGCTGCGGTTTTATTGAACGCCAGCACTCGCTGGATGTTATTCAGGCAAACTTTATATACACCACAGACCCTCTCAGCAGCCTGCACCTGGTCCAGGGTGAGCCTCATGGAGAAGAATGTGCTGCAATGCAGCAAGTTATTACAGGATAAATATTTATAAGCCCCTGTAAACGTTTGCCATCGGTTCCCTCCTGGGACTAGGGGCAGACAGTCAGAGTTTCAACAGTGCTGAAGGCATTAAACTCTTGTAGTTCTTTGCATGTTATCTCAGCTAGTAAACCCATTGTTGATCCTGTATGGTTACAGCATTTAATGGTGCTAATTTCACACTGACACGAGACATCGGCTGGAATTGTTGCAGCCCTTGATCCTGGCCCTGCTGCGGGCCAGCTCTTGGTCGAGGTGTCTCCTGCAGCCCCAGGGGCGCTGGGCACCTGGCCAGGGTGCCTGAGTGGGTCCCCACAGCTGCAAAACCTTCCCTCGTCGTGGGAGCTGCATCAGTGTTATTGGAGCCTTGGAGCGATCCGCTGAGAAAGGCAGAAAACAAACACGGCTAAACCAACATCCTCCTCGGGGGCTGACCCCGGCAGGGGCTATCAGCCCTCGGGCTGAGGGGGGGCTAATCTAAAGCAAATATTCCCTGGAGGTGTCCAGGAGCTGTCATGCCACGGGGGTGGCACGGCAGGCTCTCCGTGTGGGGACGTGGCGGGTGGGCTCCCTCCCCTGGCGTGTCCCAGCCCCTCCCCGGAGGGAGCGCGGGTGCCAAGGGGCAGCCTGAGCCCTGGGGCCAGTTGGTCTCATTGCCCCATCACTGCTGCCTCTGTTGGGGCGAGAGGGGGCTAACGCAGGGGTGGGAAACTGGGGAAGAAATGCCAGGGCAGGCAAGGCCGTGATTCCTCCATGCCCTCGAATGCAGCAGTAAAACAATGAGCCCTGGGCAACAAGCGCCTGTTGCATGGGACTATTTGGGGGCTTCCCTTTGCTGCTCATGCACGAAAGCCAGTCATTTGGCAAAAATCAGCTCAGTTAGCAGGCATTGTTCGTAAAGAGCCAGGGCCTGAATGGGCTCAGGGCTAATATATTCTATTATCCCACGGCTGCCTGTTTCCCCAGGGCAGCGTGGAGGGAAAGGCACATTCCAGCATCGAGGCCGGGGCAGAGTGTGCCCAGAGCGGGCAGGGAGGGTGGCACAGGCGGGAGGGTACCGCTGCCAGCGGCACGGGGGCACCTCGGCCAGCACCCGCCATGCCACCGCTGAGCGCCGTCGGCAGGTGGACGTGGAGCGGAGCGGGATGCTGAGCTGCGAGGGAGGGGGTGGGCAGAGTGCTGGTCCCGCGGCTGCCAGGACAAACAATGGAGCCAGGAACAGGCACGGTTAATTGGGCTGGGCTTTTCACAGGACAGGAGGGGTCTGGGGACAGCCAGAATGGTGCGTGGTGCAAAGCCTCTCGTTATTCAGTAAGGAAACGTTAGCCCCGGTGGGAGAGGCAGCAGTAAATGGCTATAAAGTAAGGTTAAATGATGACATGAGAGACTAGGCAGAGATTTAAGAAGCAGTAATTAAGATTAAAGAGATTGAGATTTAAGAAGCAATAAAGGGCTACATAATTATGAAGGGAAAAGGCTGTGCAGGCTTCACTCAAAAAAGTTTGTCCCCAGTTCAGAAGGGGTCTGTTGAAAGAGTGGCCCTTCCTGGGCAGCTGCTCTCTAAGAGGTCTTATACTGTGTTTTAAGCAATTTAGTGTCTTACACGAGAGCTGTTGACTTCTTCATTTTGTTTGGCTTTTTCCCCTTCTCCCTTTTTTATTCTTTTTTTTTTTTTTTTTTTTAAAGAAAAAATTGGTTTACTGGCAACTGTGTTTGCTGGTCAATTGCATTTCAGTTCACAGTTCGCTCTTGGATTCCCATTCAGGCACTGCTGCCATGAATGTGGGTATCAGCCACAGAGGGGAGAAGGGAGCCAGCAAAGACCTTCCCTGGGCCGAGTTCAAGAACCGTGCAGGCCGTGAGCGTGGTTGGGTTTAGCAGCCAAGGCATTCCAAACTGTAGCTTTCCCGCTTGGATCAAGGGTGGTGAACCGTGGCAGGCTCAGCAGCTCCTGTCCAGCGTGTCGGGGCTGCAGCCAAGCCCACGAACCAGTGTGGGATGCTCCAGGGCACACGTCCCTGCAGTGATCGCGACAGGACATTTACCTGCTGCCATGGAGCATTTGCTGACCTGCGGATGACTGGAACCCTGACTGCAGTTTTGTGACAGTGTCGCCGCTGTTGCCTTTGGAGAGCTCCCCAGCTTTCGAACAAGAGTTTCCCGAGTCCCCACCTTGCCTTCCTACCCATGATGTCCCTGTCACACTCCTCGGCCTGGAACAGGTAGCACTGCCAAAGTCAAACGCCCGTTGCTGCCAACATTTCCTGAGCCCAAGCAGGCAGAAGGGAGCCTGCTCCATCCAACTGCTTATTTCACTCTGCTACAGGCTCCTTACAGCACGGACGTCTCTTGTTAGTGCTGAATTCTTCACTTCATTAGTGGTGCAAACTGGCTGCTCTCTTCTGCTGGCCCTCAGGTGAAAGTGGCTCTTTCAGGCTTCCAGCCTTCAGAGCCTCTTCCATTTACCTCTCAATGAGGTGTAGTTCCTGTATTAAATGGCACAAGCTGTTTGAGCCAAAGGCAGCATCAGGAAAGGGAACTTCGGAGGAGTCCGGAGGAGGGAGCTCAGGAGAGCCGCTGGAGAGCTCAGGAGAGCTCCCTGGGACAGGGACATGCGGGCAGAGCTGCTCAAAGGCCAGAGCTTGTTCACGGGGGCTGAGCCAGCTCCTCCTGCCCAGCGCTCTGCTCTGCTCCGGAGCGGCCGCGGTGCCTGCACTGGCACCCGGGTGGGCTCGTGGCCACGGTCCTCCGTGTGCCCAGCTCCTGGCTTTGGGGGGCAGCGAGGCTTTGGGGACCCAGGGGAGCATGTCAGGGTGAGCGGAGGAACAGGGAGGGCAGCTCCTGCTCCCTGGCTTGCCAGGAGCCGGGTTCCCAGGCGTGATACCGCTTTAAGGAACAGACTCTCTTTCTTTCTCCTGGTTGTTTTTTTTTTTTTCCCCCCCCTTCTTTCCAAATACCATAGTTTCTGTTGGAATTTGTCCACGGGGAAATGAGGTTTGTGCGGCCCAGTCCAGGTTCACAGAAACATCTGCAACCTTGGAATAGCCGCTCGGGAGCGCCGGGACCTCCCAGAGCCGCCCGGGCACGGCCCCCGCGGGGCTCGGGCCGCCCACCGGAGAAGCGCCCGAGCGGTGCTGCGGGGGGAGCTCGGGGGCTCCCGGTGCCCCTGAGCCCCGCATCAGGCCCCCGTCCCGCTGCAGGTGGCGCCGGTCCGGGTGTGCGGGGCCGCTGTCCCGGGGCCGGTCCGGGTGTGCGGGGCCGGTCCGGGTGTGCGGGGCCGCTGTCCCGGAGCCGGTCCGGGTGTGCGGGACCGCTGTCCCGGGGCCGTTGT
>VZRE01008070.1:19567-52405 GCA_013396775.1 Cephalopterus ornatus
GTGGCTTGCCCACAGTGTAAGTTGTTATTGGGAAATATTGTGGCGACAGTGTCCAAAGGGTGGAAATATTTCTTGGCAGATACGGCCAGCCTGTAGCCAACTGGGGAGTGGGAGCAATAGCTGGGATGCAGTGCAGGTCCTACCTGTGCCCTCTGAGGGAAGGCAGCACGAGGGATGTCTCAGCTGGGGTGAGCAGCAGGCAGAGGAGGCATCGGCTTCAGGAAGTTTTCCCAAAGTGCAGAGCGTGGCTCTTGGATCTTTGTTTAGTCTTGGGACTTTACTGTCATGGGGTGATTTCTCAAGGAGAGCTGTTTATCTGGCACTAAAATAAACTCCCGACCCTTCAGACTGAGGTTTCTCATGCACATCCACCAAGGTAAACACTGGCAGCTGACAGGTTACAGATCCTCATCAAAGCCAGACATGTACAATAAATGTTTAAACTAACATGTGCTGCACGGGGCAGCTGTTGGTGGGTTCTGCACCGATTCCCACCGTAATTGTTACTGTGGATTTCTCTTACATCCCAGGAGCTTGTTACAGATGAGGTGAGGAGCACTTTGCCTACCACAGATATGTGGCTGTGCCAGGGTAGGAGGTGGCTGTGTAGCAGCCCTGGGAGTGCATGAAGACAGCTGCAGCCAGCTGTGAACACAGGAAGACTCTAAAGGAAAGGCAGAAGAGGGTCTTGGATGAGGTGCTGGGACTCAGAGGGGTGCCGGGGGACTGCCGGCGTCGTGGGCCAGCAGGACTCTGGGCTTGCCTTCGTTTGAGCAGTGGTGAGCGTGGGCTCTGGGGTGCTGGTTTGAGGTAGCTCGGCAGCTCCTCCGAGAGCAGGTCAGTGCCCGGTGGGGTGTCAGCAAAGGGTGCCAGGCCCCTGGGCTGGGCACAGAGCCGTGCAGGGGGCTGGGCCAGGTACAGGGGTGTAACTGCAGTGGAGATTTTGGTGCAGTGCTGGTGTGCTGGGGATGCAAGAGGAAGCGTGAGATCGGCCTCCCGTGCCCGCACTGCTGCCTCCCCCGGCTGCCCTGGGCTGCAGCCAGCGCTTGTTTCTTACTCCTGGAGTTCATTCCATGTTCTGTTTCTCTTAGTGATTTTATTTATTGTTTCTGCCCTTTCTCCGGGGTCTGAGGGGATCCTGCCGAACGGGCTCTGTGGCACTGGGGACTGCAGAACAATCAATACACGCTGTTTATTTTCTCCTGGTGACTGACAGCTCCTTGCCTGCAGTCTTCTCCTGTTACAGCCCTAATGTGTCTTCTGGCAGGTTTCCTCCTTCTCAGTGATTTCTAAAGGAAGGAGAAATGAGGCTGAAGGAACGGTGGAGCTTTCCCTTCTCTCACATTTCCTTTCCTGCCCGTGAGGTGCTGGAGTGGGGCCCCTGCAGGCCCATGCAGGCAGGAGAACACCAGAGGCAGCGTCCTGGTGGCAGGCTCCCGTGGCGTGGGGGGCAGTGGGTGGCGGTGCTGGTGCTGCAGCTGATGCCAAGGCAGCCTGTGCAGCTGCTGGACTGGAAAGGTGGCACATGCTTGTGCTGTGGGCAGCCCTCTGGGTCTCTTTCTGGGGTCAGCTCCTGCCTGGCAGCCACAGCTGAAGATTTAGGTGTCGAAGCAAACACGTCCCGGGGTCTCAGAGGTGATTCTGGCCCTTCTCCTGCTTGGCGCTGAGGCGGATTTGGTGCAGCACTGGGGAGCAGAAAGGCCAGGGCTCCAGTGAGGAGGCTCTTTGCTTTGGCAGCTCAGCTGGGGCCTGGAGCCAAGACTCGATCAGTCCCGCTCCAGCCTTTTGCCTGCCGCAGGGGCGTTCCCGGGGCTGGAGAGATGCCAGAGGAGCTGCCGCAGCAGCGACTTGCACCGGGGTCCCCCCTGCCAAACCCCGTGTTTTAGGAAAGCCGCGAGCCAGGGGCCGCCTCCTGCGGTGTGATGGGGAGCTCTCGGAGTGGGATGTGCACTGGGAACGAATGTGCCCTCGGGTGCTGCTGTTCTGGTGTGCCTGGGATGTGCCAGAGCTGTGTGTCTGGCCCTGCTGCCGTGGCACATGGCTTTAAAACCTGGGAACCTCACCTGGAACATGGGTTGGAGCTTGGGGAATGGGGCCCAGTTTGGGGAGCAGTGTGGGTGACGGGGGGCCAGGTGACTGAAGGGGGGTGAGGGCTGAGCAGAGGTCATCAAGCTCGTGTGATTGTTCACCCTGCAGCACTGCAGCCAGCTGAAGCTTGGTGGTCCCTGAGCCAGGCTGTGTTTACCTGTGCAGCACTGCAGGCTGTTGCTGGTGACAAGGACATCACTGCTGGGAAGAGCAGAGTCTCACACAAAGTATTTGCCCCCCGGATCAGCCTTCTCCTTCATCCCCCTTGGCGTTCTCCCATCTTGGCTCTGTGAGCTGCTCCGCACGAGTAAGGTTTGGATGAGGTTTTGGTTCACATCTGGATTTATGGTTCCCCTGGGCAGCTCCCATGAACCTGCATCGCTGGCTCACGGACTGCAGTGCGCAGGGAAGGGAGCAGCTGCGAGCTCCCACGGCACAGGATTACCAGGCCTTCTTTGTCTTCCCTGGACCAGGATACCTGGAGTAGGACAGCTCCTGCACCAGCTGCCAGGTCCTTTTCTTTCTCTAGCAACAAGGATCAAACCTTGCAGCGATCACAGCAAAGCACTGCAAACAAGCCATTTCACACAAGTCTCTTATTGTGCCATTATGATGGTGTTTTACATCCCTCCTGCACTGGCCATCCTGTGCTTAGTGCCAGGGCTCCAAGTCAGCACTGATAAAGAGACTGAGGCTCGCACTGAGGGGTGTTGCTGCTGCTGCCCAGTTCATGTCATGGAGTTTAGATCTGCCCAAAAACTACTTGCTTCATTTTCCAGATTTGTTGCAAACTGATCTGGTTCAGCATCTTTAGCTCCTTAAAGCTGGAACCTCTTTAGCTCCCTAAACGTCCCGAATTTGGAAAACAGATGGAATGAAAATTTCGCTTTGGTTTAGAGTCCTAGATTGCTTTCTTGTACAGTAACAGTGTAACACGACAGGGCTCCTGGCAAACCCAGCGGCTGTTTTTGGCACAGGGGCAGACAAACACCTTGCCCCTGTTGCCAGGGCAGTGGATGGGAGCAGAGGGTAATACCTGTGCTGCCTGCTCGGGGTTGTCAGCGCTGTCCTGCTGCCATCCCTTTCTGGAGGAGTGAGCAGTGCTGCCTTCCAGGAAGCAACACGTCTTTGCTGCTCCTCGTTCCAGCAGAGCAGGACTTCAAGGAATGATGCTGCAGAGCCAGAGGCTCCTGTGGGCTGCCTGCACCCGCCCTCGGACTCAAATGAGAAGGGACAGCAGCCAATTAATCACCTCTCTGAGCACTAGTTATCTGCAGCTCTGAAGTAAACTCCCAAATGATGGAAATGTGTTAGTAATTTTTGGCCATATGTGCTTTTCCCCAAAAAGGAGGCAAAGCCAAATGGCACAGACGTGAAACTTTAATGTACAACACATTTTCGTCATTTTTACCATGTATGCAAAATTCTTCTTCATGGTCAGGCAAAGGAACGTTAATTTATTTTTATTTTTTTGGGGGGGATTAGGATGAACTCGGGAAGACATTGAACCCAAAGAGGAGAGTGTTTTCCGTGGAAGTTGTATCAGAGCAACTCCCCTTCTCCCGGGGAGGGTGCAGGCACATGTCTGTTCCAGGCCCCTGGGCACGGCTGTGTGACTAGGTTTCCTCAGCTCCATGCAGACTTCCAGTTCTTGGAAACTTGTTTCACAGGCACCTGAGGGCCGGTGTGACTGCAAACAAATGCTGGAGAAGCCAAATTGACCTTTTAAATGATCCTTTCAAGAATCTCTCCATGCCTCTAGAGCAGGGAAATCACCTTGTTTACTTAGCTAACGTTTTTCTTGCAAAGAGCTCACCGGCAGCTGAACAAGTCCCCTCTCAAACAGAAAGTGCTGGATGCTTTGCTGGGGGAAGGGGAACAGGGACATCAGTGTTTGACCTTGGGGCTCTCTCGGGCGTGGGGATGGCTCCATCTCAGGCACAAGGGTGTGTGTGTGTCACCACGGGCCAAGTCACGGAGCAGGGGGATGCAGGAGCTGAGTGGGGACAAGGGGGATGCAGGAGGGGGGCACTGGCTGTCTGCGGTGGGGCAGGGCACTGCTGCTGTCCTGGGGCCACAGTGCCAGTGCCTCCTCACCCCAGGCCTCACTTAGCAAAGGCTCTGTGCTGGCAAAGGCTGCTCAGGAGTTGTTTTTCCCCTCTCTCTGGCTTGTTTTGCAGCTCTTAAGATGACCATAAAGGAAGTGAAGAAGGAGAATGGGGACAAGATGATCATCCCGCGGAAGAGGAAGGCACTGAAGCTGGGGCCCATCCGGAAGAAGAACCTGAAGAAGCTGGTGCTCTTCCTGAAAAATGGGGCAGACTGTCCCTGCCATCAGCTGGACAACCTCGGCCACTACTTCCTCATCATGGGCCGTCAGGTGAAGACCCAGTACCTGCTGACAGCCATCTACAAGTGGGACAAGAAGAACAAAGAGTTCAAGAAGTTCATGAAGAAGATGAAGTCTCCCGACTGCCCGACGTTTCCGTCCGTTTTCAAGTGACGCGTGGGCGGCGGGAGAGCCGCTGCCCGGGGCTGTGCCGCTGGCACGGCGGTTTGGGCTCGCTACTCTGCAGCAGGGGTGCTGGAGCCAAGCCCTCCTGCTGCTCCATCCTGCTCCTCAGAGCTCCCTCACTGACCCCAGCCCTCCCACATCCCCGCTGCCGGCGTTTGCCTGATGGCCTGGGCGTGCGACGTGTGTGCGCCAAACCGTCGCTGAGGTCACACGCGGTTTCTGTCCCACGGTATCTAAAGACCTGTTACTCCACAGATATGGACAACATTGAAATAGCAGCTGTCAGGTAAAGAGGGCAAGCAGAGTGGTGTGAGGTGATGTCCAGAGGTTACACACCTGCAGAAAGGACCCTTGTGACCGTGTCACTCCTGTCTCCATGGCTGCAGGATCGCCCTGAATTCCTGTATGAACCAGAGCCAGCTGATCAGACAGACATCCCATCCTCACAGCCCCGCTACAACCTCTGACAAAACCTCCAGTAGCTAATTGTCCTCACTGTAAAAAAATCCCGTTAGAGTCTAAACCTGCTTTGCCTAAGCCTTAAGCCCAGGCCCTTGTGGTGCCTTGGTGGGCTGGAGCCCTCCCTCACCAGCATCTCTTGCAGTGTCTCTCCAGGTGCCTGCCCTGGCCTCTGCCGCGCTGTGCCCGGCGCTGTGCTGCTCCCTGGCAGCCCTGCAGTTGGTGCACTGGGCGTGGGGACCGGGGGCAGAGGGGGCTCTGTGCCCCCACCCGTGCCTTCAGCCTCACGTGGGCCCCGGCCCCAGCGGGTGCAGCTGAGCTCCGCTGCCCTCAGCCCGGCAGGGCAGTGCCCGTGCGCGTGGCCGGTGCTGCTGGTGCCCATTCCTGGAATTCCCTTGTGGCCCCTGCAAAGGTTGGCCTGCTGGCCCGCCCGGGGCTCCGGCCAGGGGGAGCTCGGGGGGAGCTCCTCCAGCTTGTGTCACTCCCTCACTTCCCCAGTGATGTTTTGATAGTTCCTTCAGGCTGCTGGCGAAGGACCAGAGTGCAGAAGGCTGAGGACTCGTCCCTCCGGAGCGCTGCAGGCAACGCGTCGTCTCCGCCTTTCCCTCTTTGCTGTCTCTGTGGGACCCATCAGTCTGGGTTTTGTCTGTTTGATCTGTGACAACTTGGCTTTGTATCATTCTACATTTTTTTTCCCTAATCAAAATGTTGTGTTTGTATGATTTCAAATAGTTTATGAAAGACAAAGAATATCTCATCCAAATGATTACATTTATCAACCAAACTGAAATGCATTATTCTGTTAATTGGACAAGTTCTCTTTTCCATGGACCCATATCACTCCACATTCATTGTCCTTCCTGCTTCCATTCAGTATTCTCATCCATCACCAATACTCCAAGAGATTGAATACCTGAGATCTGAGATAATCCTGTTGTATCGTGGTTCAGTGAAATAACAAATCCTCATTTTTGAGGCTTGAACCAAGCCCACTCAAAGCTGGTAAATTAATTATTCCTTAGCTCAGGAGTGCTGTTTATTCCTCACATGGGAACAGAGCTGTGCACTTGGTTGTAGAAGAATTCCACAAAGAAGCCAAGCACTCTGAGGAATGATGTTTCACAGCTAACAGAGAGATGGATTTAGGACATGAACTTTGTAGAGTCCCGCTAGGTTGTCTTAGACCACCATTTGTAGTAGTGTTGTTTCTTTATTGCAAAATTAATCATTGTAGATAATGTGCTTTTATCAGTGAAGAAATAAATAAACAAACCACAGGCTTTAACATCACAGATTGATGAGGTGAGTGATGGAGAGGGCTGACAAATCCAGCTGTGTGGGAGATGGAGTGGGGACACGATGAGCTGAAAGGCTGGTTATCTGTGAGTGCCCACAGGGGCAGCACCCATAAAAGCCTCGCAGGGACCCTCCATCTCCACTGGCTCACCTTCCTGAGCACAGTGCTGCAGAGGAGCTGGCCTGGAGGCTGTCAGCGGTCCCAGGGCATTGGAGTGGGCTGCCCAGAGAAGTGGTGGAGTCACCATTCCTGGAAGTGTTCAAGAAACGACTGGATGTGGCACTTTGTGCCACGTTAGCTGATGTGGTGGTGCTCAGTCCAAGATTGGACCCAATGACCTTGGAGGCCTTTTCTGGCCCTGGTGACTCCACGATTCCACGCTGCCTGTGCACAGCAGCTGTAGCTCATCACAGGGAGAGCAAGTGCCTGATTTGATTGCTGGGACCCCCCTGCTGCTTTGGCCAGTCCTGACTGCAGCTCGCAGGTTGTTTGAACCAAGGTGACTGTTCACCCACCTGTCGGGTGAGGAGTGGCCGAGGGCTGAGGACGTGCTGCAGCCCCACTCGGGTCCTTGGTGCAGGGGGAGCTTTGAGAGCTTGGGGGAAGCAACAAGCTCTTTCTGCAGCGCGTTTGGCCAGAGACATCAGCAATGCTGTCACCATGAGAGAGGTGAGGCCCGTGCTGTGGGGCTGCTGCTTGGGCTCTCCCTGTCCCAGCTCAGAGCTGGTGCCTGGGGCGGTTTGGGCTCTGTTTTGTGCATCCCTGCATTTCGATGCTGGCTGGTCTGTGATTGCTCAACAAAGTGTGAGCCTCTGGTAGATTTGAAGAGACGCAGGAAGCCGGGCAATGTGCTCGCTGAATATTTACAAACTCGGTTCCTTTACTGACTTCTTGTAACTGACAACTCTTGAAGTATTTTTACGTCATGTAAAAAGTGAGACTCGCAGTCACCGGCTGCATGTGGGAGCAGTTGCTGCCTTCAGCTTTCCTGCGTTGCTCTCTGACAAGAAAAGTCTGCTGAAACCTGAAGTGGTCTAAGTGTAAACTAAGGAGAAAGCACCCGAGATCCTGGAGTTGTGCTCATGCTGGATCATATGGAGCAAACAGACTTTTGCTGAAGTGAGAAAGCAGGAGAGGCTCCTTAAATCAGACACCGCCTGTCTGCTGGTGTAGCGTTCCCTGGAGCAGAGAGATGTGTGCTTGTGCAGTTTATGGGTACATTTTACATTTTAAAATGTCAGATGCTGATTGTTTTAATGAGTTCCAGTTTAAGTTACAAGCATTTGTGTAAATGCTCAGTTGAAGACACATGTCATGCTGGGGGATGACTTCGGTTCTGTCCTGCTCAGGGCTGTGGGGTGCCCAAGGGACAGGGACGTGCCACCTCTGGGCCACTCAGACTTGCTGTCTTCCTGGGCTTATCTGAAGTAAGAATCCTAAATGCTAAAATAAAATATCATTCTTCTGTGACTCAATTTATCCTCCCAATAATGTTTATCTTCTTTGCTCCAGCATTCCTTCTGTCGAGTACCGCCTGTTAATTGAGTTTCTGGACTCCAGTTGTAGTTCAGTTATAAACAAATACGGTTTTCTTTCATGCTATACAAAAAGTCATCTTCCATCCCTCAATTAATTTTTCACATTGCTGGCAGTCTCCGTTCTGCTTTGACCTTCTCCAAAGCCACAGCAAAACCCTCCTTCCACCCTCCCCAACACCAGAAGCATTGCACAGAAAATGCTCCACTGTGTTTCAGGGGCTGCTCCTGCTTTCTCACTGCATCGTGCTGGATGACCCTTAAAAAGGACACACACACACACGTAATTAAAGCCACCCTCCACCCCAAGGCCAGAGCTGTGTTTGGAAACCGCTGTTCCTTGGCGCAGAGGTTCTTTTTTCCATCCCAGCCGAGCTCCACGCACCGCAGCGGCACCGCCGTGGAGAACGGGCTCCCTCAGACCCAGGAGGGAGAAACGTCTTCCAGTGTCTTCAGCAAGTGCTTTTAAAATCCCTGTTTTGCAAAGAAACAGACTTTTTTTTATTACTATTTCTTCCCCTGTAATCCCATCTGAGCCTCTGAGCGTGCTGCCTGTTGGATAAGTTGCTCCCTTTGGGCAGTCTGTAGGTGTCTGAGCCATGCTCGAATGTCCTCCTTGGAAGGGGAGTGGGGCAAGTTGGCGGCTCCTCTGCTCTTGGGAGCTTCTCATTGCAGACAGACCCACGTGCAGGGTCCAGGAGCTCTGCAGCACGTGGCTTCCCGAAGCAAAGCCCCGTTCTGGAGAGCCTTGCGGGAGGAAGCGCAGATCAACCTGTCAGGGTGGCCGTCTGCGCCACGGTGGCCTCACAACCTTTGGAAAATGAGGGCTTTGTTTCAAGAGCTTCCCATCAGAGGCTGGAATCTCCTCTGGGGCGGCAGCCTGCCACAAGAATGCTGCCTGCGTGGTGGGAGCGAGGTCTGCTGAGCCCCTGCCTTTGGCGTGGGGTCTGGTAGCGCCCGCGAGCACTGAGGGGAGCCCTGGCCCTGTCTCCTCCTGGCACATCGGAGTGATGAATCTGTCTCCACTCGCCAGGGCGAGGGCACGGGCATGCCGCGGCACAGCGGGCTCCTCTCACAGCCTGCCAAGATCCCGAGAGCCACGAGCAGTCAGCAAACAGTCCCTCTTTTCTGCAGAAGTGTGCTCAGATGGGGAGTTCGCTGCTGTCTGAAAAGTTTTTCCTTTAGAGGCAACCAGGAGATGTTTGCCAAGCCATTGCTGTGGAGAATGAGGGAGGCCAGGACACGGCTGGAAGGAGCCGTACCTGATACAGTCAGCACTGCAGGGTTCGGGGTCCAGCTCTCTACCCTCATTCCTGAGTTGTGGGAAGAACGGCTCTCTCTGAGACTCCATGGGGCTGCCACCAAAGCTGTTCTGCTTTTTCTTTAGCTTAGGTTGGGGCAGGTTGTGCTATCGGCAACCTCTGCTTCAGCACTTCACTGCCTCAATCTTTCTTCAAACTCTTGAGTTATTGATGTGGCTGAGAGGTTAATTCACTGGGAGGTGTAATGTTGTATATGAATAAATTATGGCCCCAGAAGGATGGTGGGGTGGGAGTATCTCTGCTGTTAGCTGGAAAGCCATGAGGAGATCTGGGCATTTGCCTTGGGCAGGCTACGAATGCCTCTTGTGCGTTCAGAACTACGTTAAACCCCCCAAATAACAAACTGCAGCCCCTCGAGGCAAATGTGGCACCTTTAAATCGGTCATCCTCGGGTGGGGGTGATCACACCCTGCCCAGTCTCCTCAGCTACTGTCCAGCAAGGGCAAATACAGCTCTGGAGAAGGCTGAGCTGCGTGTGGGAGCTCCGAGGTAGTTTCACCTGTGGCTGTGTGAGGCCATGTGCCTTCTCTCAGGGCCTGTGTGACGGGCTGGCCGCGTTGGCTGAGCCGATGGTGCTGGCTGGCACGTTCAGGTTTGTCTGTTAGATGGTCTTTGGCAAACATTTAGCCTGATACTGAGATTTTATTGAAGTCCCTCTCCTGGATTAGCTCTTGCTGAGACTTGAGGCATCCCTGTGGGTGATGACTGAACACTGTCCTGCACAGCTGAATCTTTGCAGCCCTGACCGCCTGCTCCAGAGTGTTTGCAATTTCTTCAGCATTTCATAGTCTTTCCTCTCACTCGCCCCGAATGTTTATTTAATAATCCTGGAAGACCTTTTAAGCTTCCTGGGTTTAATGTTTGCTAAACACCCTGTCACTTCCACTTGCATTGATAATTCCCGGCCCCGGGCTTTGCCCTGGAGCCGCGCGGGGGACGGGGCAGCTCCACACCGACACAGACCCCGAGAGCTGGGGCTGCCCCGGCGGGGGCGGTCCGTGGGAGCTGCGGTGGGGGCTCCTCAGCTGGATCATCTCGCCTTGCATTACCTCAGCCCCCGCTCTCCCCGGGCCCTGGCAGTATTAGTTTCACAAATTCATTTTCCTTCACAAAAGCTTTTGGTTACTTTGGGATTAGGGACTGTTTAGAGTTCATTGTTTTCCCGAGCTGCCTTGTTTTGCTGTAATGCTGAGACGCCTGGGCTGCAGGAACCTAATCCCTCTCCTCCTCCAGCAGCCCAGCTCTGTGAAAATCCGTTCTCTGCTTTAGTGCAAATTGTTGATGGGAGATAGCAGCGGGTCTTTCTGCTTCCATTTAACGTGTCAGCAGAGAAAGACATCTGCTTGCAATTATGGGCACGGCCTTGCTGAAGGATTGGCCTGGTAGATTTTTATAAGATAATAGGAAATCTTTATCAATTCATAATTCCTGGTGTCAAAGAAAGGAATAAGTTTCGTTTAAAATATTCATCTTTTATTTTACAAAATTATAGGATAAACCATGGGATTGATACCAAGGGAAAGAGCCATGTGCTCTCTGTGAAGAGCGAATCCCACGTTTCCCACGTGAAAACCTCCGAGGGCCAGTCTGGGGAGCTCTGCTGCTGGTCCCTCTGCCACGTGCCCAGAGAGGCAAATCCTTTTGGAAATGATTTGCTGCTGACTTTGCAGCGTGCCCCAAAATAGCAAAATCGTCCCCAGCACAGTGCCCAAAGCACTGGAATCTCTTGGATGGGGCAAGTGTCTGCAGAGGAGCTGCTGTGCACTGGCACCTCCTGAGCTGGTGGGGAGCCCCTGTGGCATCCTGGCACATCCCCAGCAGCTGCAGGAATAGCCTCGGGGTCAAAACGCTCTGTTCTCACTTCCCCCCACCCCAGAAGAGCTGGTGCTGGTGAAAGTGCTGGCTGCCTGCCCCGGGAGGGCAGCTCAGGGGCCTGGGGACACACTGGGACAGGCCTGTGGTCACAGCCTGGGCTGCCCGGTGGGCTGAAGGAGGCTCCTGCTGCGCTGGGCTCCTTCCAGCCGAGTGGGAGCCTCCTGCTGCCTGGGGAGAGGGCTGCTCCCTGCCCTGATCCCTCTGTCTCCCCTCGAAGCTGCTCCTGGCAGGACACGCTGTCAGCGCAGCTATTCTTGGCCTTGCTCAGCCTGTTTGTCGGCCCTCCGGGAGGCTGCTGTAATCTCCCTTGTGATTAAGGGTCTCAGAGCATGTTCAATACCATTAACGAAACAAGCAAATAATAACAATAATGGTCTGTGCTCGGGAATGCTCCTGAGAGGAGTTGGGCTTGCATTCAGTGCCTTTCAGCTAAGAAAGCTCCTCATGCTTCAGCCTTGGCAGATTCTCACAGGCTGCAGCTCCAGCTCTGGGAACTTCCTATGCTCTCTTGTCCATCAGCTCCAATTCCTGTTCCCTGCTGTACATTCCTTTGCTTGGATGTGGAGCTTCACCTCTGGGGAGAGGTGGAGAGGTGTGTCAGACTGCAGAGACAGGCATTTTCCCTGTGGATGTTGGGCAGACTCGGATGCCCGTTGTCCAGAGGGGCTGTGAGGTCCAGGTCCTGGCAGCTGGTCTCTGTGCTGTTATGGAGGTGCTCTCCCTGGTCCCAGTGAGATCATTTAGGGTTTGACATTGCTCTGCCACCACATCTGCTCTGCTCTGGGGATGGGAAGCATATCCTGGACTCCTGGGCTGACAGCAGTGCCAGTGCACAGGTGTGTGAAGGAAGCACATGCTGCTGCCAACCCCTGACCATCGCACAGCCCCGGAAAATCCAGAGGAGCAGCTTGTGATTCAGCCAGACTTGAGAACAAAACAAAGAAATGAGATGGGCGGGGGAAATTCTGGGCTAATTTCTAAAATGCCATGAATTTCTGGGGGCTGCTGGAGCGGCCAGACCTTTGTTGAGGCAGGGAGGAAAGGTGTGGCTGGGGATGCAGGGCTGTGTCCCACGGCAGGGCCGCCTCTCCGCGGGGCTGTGTGTGCCGGGGGCTGCCGGGTGCCCCCGCCTGAGGACACGTTTGCTCCTTGCAGAGGAGAAACAGCCTGGTTTCATTTTAAGCTCCCAGATGTTGGTTGTGTTACCAACGTTTCTTTTGACTGAAGCAAATTCAAAACATCCATCTTTAAGTTCTCAGACATGAGATGGGGGGAAGTTCATTCCTGTACAGCTCCCAGCCCAGCCCTGCCCTGGCTGGATGTGCTGCGGATGTGCCGTGGCATCCTGCCACGGGCAGATCACCTGCCTTGGGGTCCAGGCCCGGGTGCCCCGGTGTGGGGTGGGCAGCCCAGCACACTCAGGGCCACCTCCCCTGGGACAGCACACTCCAAGGGCAGGCTGGCTCTTGCCTCTGCAGCCCCTCTAGGGAGAACAGACAAACGGACAGCCCTGTCCCCCAGGGCTCCCTTTGCCCGCAGCTCCCCAAATCCTCATGTGGCTGGGGACCAGGCTGCCAGTGTGGCCCTGCAGCTTGGAGCTGGGCTTACAGGTGGAGCCTGGCTGTGTCTGGGGGTGTTCTCAAGCTGCAGGGTCGCCACGTTGTCCCCATCCTCCAGCTGCCCTCCAGCAGCACCAGGACAGGAGGTGCCCTCTGTGATGGCACTGGTGTGCCATCGATAGTTCCCTGTCACCTGCAGCACTGCTCCTGTGGGAATTCACCCGGCCTCGGTCATCCAGGGGGAAAACGTGCCAAGAGCTCTGGGCTTTGCATCTCGTTGCAGTGCTGAGGATGCTGCTGGTCAATGGGCACGGGGCCAACGCCCTTCTTAATCGCCTCAGATTTGGGGGTGTGAGGAGCAGCTTCTACATAACAGTGTGAGGTGTGAATTTTGCTTAATGGAGACTTCCTGGGCTGTTTGATCTCGGAACCACCGGCACAGCGCTGGATCGCTTCTGCTTCTGGCTACAAAGCTGAGAAGTCTCTGCAGAGCAGAGCAAGTTCGACGTTCAAAGGGACTGCGAGCTCCCTCCTGCGCCGATTACACCCCCAGGGCTTCCTTCAAGGCACAGAGTGCCCGGGTTTGGGCAGGTTTTCATCCTTTTATCATTTAAAAGACAGCAAGACTGGAAGCAGAAGGAGAGTGTTCTGGCAAACCCCATCCCCTGAGGCTCCCACCACGCTCCGCCGGCCGTGCCCCGGGCAGGGCTGGTCAGCAGCCCCTGTGGGACCCAGCTGCCAGGCTGGCTCTGTTCACCCTGGAAAGGTGGCACAGGGGGGCTGTAGGGTCTGGGGTGTCCGGCCCCCCGAGCCCTCCTGTCAGAGCAGAGCGGGGGCACCATCCGAGGTCTGGAGGTGATGCACCCAGGGAAGGTGCAGCCCGGTGGGCTTGACAGTGGTCTCCTGCTGGTTTGGAGCATTAGATTATGCAGGTTTGAGTTTGATTTCTTCCCCCCTCCCCAGTTTTTTAGTAGCTGACAGTTGTTACCAGCATGAGGTACTAACTTTTTATTTTGAACGCATGAGTTGGGGCTCGTTAATCACTTCCAAATGTCCCCGTCTAAGGGTGATATTGTTTCAGCATTCAGCCACTAATTTTTTGAAATCTCTGAAATAAGACTCTGCTCTTGAACATGTGCTGGAGAGTCGTTCCTTTCCGCTGTATTTTAAAAATATACATGTGGTTTAATTCAACAAGAGGGCTGGAGGGGACATTTTTCCTCCAGTTTTTCCCCCCTCTTTTTCTTTAGAGCTGTATCTGCCAAACCGCCCGGCTCCGTGCCAGCAGCAGCCCCTGGATGATCCCAAATGCATCCAGGGGTTAAAAAGTGTGTTTCTGGGAAAGCCCAGTGCTGCTGCCCTGTGATACAGACTGTGAGGTGTCCCCGGGCTCGGGGACAACTGCCACAGCTCAGGGTGAAGGTACGAGGCACAGGGGGAAGGGTTGGGCTTCCAGCAGCTCTGGGGCTGTGCTCCCTTGCTCCCATGGTACCGAGGGCTGTGCTCGCTCTGTCAGTGCCGCTGGGCAGGACAAAGCCCAGCTGTGATGGGGGTTTGGCTGTTGGCCGTGGAAGGTCTGGAGTAGAAGTGGCACTGCCATTCTGTGAACGCTCATGGCCCCAGCAGACACCAGAAATCCACGGATACATCAAAGCAATGGGATATGATTATTCAAAAATGTGAAATGCAGGGAGGAGTCCTGCCAGGCCTAAAGCCCTCAAGGAACTTGGTTGTGTCTGGGCTCAGGGATGCCAAGGAAACATTTATTTCTGTGACTAAACTGGCTTTTATGTGTCCTGGCTTTGGTAGGACTCTTGAGGAGATCTGGGTGCTCCACAGGGTCTGGCAGATGCAGGAGTTGCTTCAAACCCAGACATCAGTCAGGGACCTCTGGCTCTAGGCAGAAAGACACATTTTTTAGTTATTACCACTTGGTTTGTAAAGAAGTGGCTCTGGAGGGAGACAAGGATAAGCTGTTGGTGCAGGATCCAGTGGAAATGGACCTGGGAGGCTGAGCCCAGGTGAGGACCAAGCCAGGCTGTGTCCCACCCAGGCAGTGCCCACAGACACCAGAGCTGTGTCCCTGTGACAGGCCGTGTCCCCTGCAGCCCTCAGGGCAGCACAGTCGGGGCTGGGCTGGTTCTGCTGCACCTCTGCCCACAGCCCCAGCCACAAAACTCCCTCGCCTTTGCCAGGGAATTGCTGCTGGTGGAAACCCTCTTCTGTCTCCAGCTCTTGGAAGCTCTTGAGCGTGCTGAGGCTGTTGTGTCCTGTGGTTTTGTTGATATTATAAATAGACGTTGTAAGTGAACATGAAAGAATCTGTGCTGACCGAGGGCTGTTCTTACTAGAGGCAATGAATGAGGAGGGGCTGATTCCTGCCAGGCCCCATCCCTTACGTCATGCTGTCCTCTGATGGCACTACACCCTGCAGTGTCCCAGGCTCCCTGCAGATGCTGGGATGCTCCCTCAGAACCAGCTGTGTGGCAGGTCTTCCTCTCAAGAGGAGGGGTTGCTTGGCCGTGTGTACATGGCACTTCTGTGTTAAGACAAAGATGGTTTTCTAAGAAGGAGGCTCATGTTGAAGCCTTCCCATAAAAGCTTCTTTGAAGGGAATCTGCTGAATTGAATGAAGTGCTTCCTCTGTCTTCCTGAGCAGGGTGAACGGTGGGGGGACCGGGGGGGGCTTTAGATGTGCAGTCAGGTTCCCATGGGCTATGTGACTCTCAGGAGGAGCTGCAGCCCTGGCCCTGAGCTGGGCACTCAGCCCTCTGAGACCCATTACCCGCCATGGCTGAGAGCTGACGTGCTGCTCGCCCAGTTCATTAACCAGACCCTGGACTGGCACCTAGAGAGCAGATGATCACCCCCAGGAGTGCACGGGGTCTTTCCAAAATGCTCTTTGTGCTTTCTTGTAAACTGCCTTCTGGGCTAAACTCCCAGTCCCTCTGTTCAGACAAGTGTCCTGTGGATTCCCACAAGGACTCTACCATTGGCATAGTCAGAAAAGCTTCCCATGAGGTACCACACATCCAGTGTGTCCCAGAGAGCAGCTCTTTCCCAGTCCCTCAGGAACACACTGAGGTTTGTACAGGCTGCGAGTCAGGAGGGGTTCAGCCCTGACCCAGAACACAGCCCAGCCCTTCCAAATTTTTTCCTTTTTCCCAGCAGACTCTCTGGCTTTGCTTGGCTCGTGGCAGATGCAAATATCATTGTTCAGCACGGCGGGAGGTTAAGCATGGAAGAGCTGGTCTGATGTATTTGACGTACGTTGCACAGACAACATCTCGTTCCCAAGCCAGCCTGCGGCGCTCACCCGGCTCTCGGGCTTCTGTCCTGGTGGCTCAGTGCAGGGATTCACCTCAGCTGCCCAGAGGAAGAGACTTCCAAAGCCCCCGTTTTTCCTGGGTAGATATCTGAGCTGTGCTTGCACTTCTAGGGTGCTGGAGATGTTAAACTGATGGCGCTGCTGGTGCTGGAGTTCCTGGCTGGGACACCTGCGGTGTCCCTCCCATAGTCAGCCCTCCAGTGAGGACGCTCCATGTCCCATGGAGTCCGGGGCAGAGATGTGCTGCGGGGGAAGATGTAGAGGGAGATGCCAGATGGATGGATGTGTCCTCGACTGGGCAGCTGGTGCCACTCTGGCAGCCTTTCCCTGAGCACATGTGTGTCTGTTGTCTTGTCACCTACTCCAGCTGGGCCAGGAAACTCCCAGTGCCTCAGCTGCTGCAGGCATTTGGTGCAGAAAGTCCTTGTTCTTTCTGTTTCCTAGAGGAGGAAATTTCTCCTCCAGCAGGAGGGATAGGAAAGCTAGGCAGAGTCACTCAAGGGTTAAAAGGCAAAAGACTAATTTAGAATAGAGGATTCAGGTCTGGAGGTCCTGGTTTGCGTCCTCCAAGCACTTGGATTAAGCATATGTGACTAAGCAGGAGCAGAGATGCTCCCGCTTTCCCCAAGGTGTTTCTTGGCTCCCAGAAATGCAGTTTAAGGGCTGGGGTGTCAGTGGAGATTCCAGCAGAGCAGAGAGGCGCTTTGAGCAGAGTTCTGTGCGGTTGCTTTCCTGATGAGCATATCCAGGAGCCAGGACACACAGACTCCCACTGGCTGTAACCAGAGGAACAATGAACAAGGGGACCGGGGGGTTCCACGTGGGGCCAGCGAGTCAGGCTCGGCGTTCCTGGAGGACCGCGAGAGGCAGTCGGGGTTCGGCTCCGGCAGCACCGTGACCTGCGGAGCAGCAGTTTGGGCTTGGCGGGGGAAGAGGTGCGGGGGCGATGCGGGGGCGACGCTCGGAGCAGCGGCGGGCGGCGGGTGCCACCTCACGGTGACAGCGGGAGCGGGCGGGGGACCCCGAGCGCACCGGGACCTCCCGGGGGAGCACCGCGGCCCCCTCGCCCCTCGCTGCCGATGTGCTCCGCCCGAGCAGCCCCTCTTCGGTTCCCTCTCCCGAGCCCATCGCTCCGTGGCTTCTCAACAGAAGCAGGTGGCCGCAGAATGCCAGAACAGTTTGGGTTGGAAGGCACCGTAAAGCCCACCCAGTTCCAGTGCTCTACCATGGCCAGGGACACCTTCCACTAGAGGAGGTTGCCCATAACACTGTCTGGCCTGACCTGGAACACTTCCAATGATGGGAAGAAGCAATTGTCCCTCGAGGATGGAGATGTGCCCCACAGCACATCGAAGGATGGCTGCAGGTGCGATTCCCGGGGGGGGCTTGGCTGAGAGCAGCTGAACTTCTCAGTGGCTCAGCAACAGCAACCAGGAATTTAACTGTGCAATGTCAAGGCAATCAAAGGGTTAATACAAAAATTTCCTCCATATCCATTCCTTGGAAATGACCTCTGCAGGGCCCTCCCAGAGGCACAGCTATCTTGTCTCCATGCTGCAGGAGACAGTACTTATCCCGAGCCTGACAGTTTGCTGCTGTCTCCAGACACTTCCCTGGCAGCTGGTTTTAATTATCATCACTATGTGGTACCTCACCTGCTCCTGCAGACTTGGCACCAGGAGCTACTGAGAGACTGATGGAGCATCACATGGTGTCCCCACCAGGCTGGACAGGAGTTACTACCCTGGGTGTCATCATGGGAGGCTCTCTCTCATCAGCTCCTCTGGGCATTGCTCGACTTGTGCCAGGTTTAGGTTTGGCCCAGGGAACAGGAAACACTTGCAGGAAACACTCTTTCCCCTCCTGAAGCACTAGGACTGCACAGGGTTCTGCAGTTCACTGCTGTGGATTTTGAAACCGTTTGTGCTGCTCAGCCGGACAAGGCTGCGCTTTGTCCCGAGCAGGGAGTTGGGCTCACGGACACACACAGCTCCTTCCTGCGCCTCGCAGCTCAGCCTCCGCGTGGGCAGGAGCCAACACTTCCCAGCCACCTTTTGCAGGCCCAGAGGCCCTTTGTTTCCCAGGAGAGCCCCTGTGAGACGTGCAGTCCAGAGCACTGCTCTTTCCCCGCACCTGGATGCCGGAGCTGCCGCAGGCACGTGAGGAATCGTGGCCGGGATCTGCGCGTGCAGGGTGCAGGCACCACTGTCTGCTCACACCTTTCAAAACGTGTTTACACCAACCTGTCAGCTAATAACAGCCTGAAATAAAGCAAAGGCATCATGAGAAGAGAATGGAAGGACCCATTGAGTGAAGTTCATATTGGTTCCATTCCCTGAAAAAGAAACAAAGCCCCAAGCCACAACCAGCACACTTGGAGCCTCTTGGTGACAGAGTCCAGATCACATTTTTTGGGGAGCAGAAAACATAATGACAGGTTAAAACAAATATTACCAGAATGAAACTACTCGTCACAGACTCAGACTGCTGAGGGTTTCTTCCCACTGCTCAGAGCATCCTTCTCTCCTGCAGTCCTAGACTGGAGAAAGGACCTTTTTGACACACGGAAGAGTCCGATGGGGTGAGTGTTTCCAATCTGCACAGGATCCGCCCCACTGCATGGATCCAGCCCAAGCAGCCCCGACGGCACCCTCTGAGCTCTGTCTCAGGGCTACTGCTCTGGTTGTTGTCACCGGCAAGTCCTGCCAGTCTCACCTCTACCTGCAAGGAAAGGGTCATTGGTGTGTGTCTCCAGGCAAATTCTTTTCTTTTTGGCTGCAGAAAGCAGCTAGTGAAGCAGATTTCCCACCCCCATGCCCAGGGGCTGTAGCTGAAAAGGGCTCTGCTGTCCAAGCGAAAGCTGGATGCAAGCTGAGGGAAAACAGATGGTTTCAAGATCAAGCCCATCACACGAATGAGAAGCCAAACTGCTGATGGATGGGGCAGTGTTTAGTTCAGGCGTGGAGCCAAATGCACTGCCGTCCTCCCCAAGCTGCAGGGCTGCTGATGACCGAGAGCACAGACCCTTGGAAGGGTCCAGAAGAGCCTGGCCCTGGTCAGAGCACGACCCAGCTGGAGCTCATGCTGCATCCCAGCAGTGCAGCTCTGCTGCAGGATCGTTCCGCAGCACAGACTCGGGACGTGCAGTCCCACTGCAGTCAGCTGGGCTCAGAAGTGCCACCCGTGCTGCGCGTGGCCACCCGACGTGGTGACAGACACTTGGGCTGGGCGGCGAGGCCGCAGCAGGGAGCCAGGGCTTGTGCTGGCTCAGCAGTGCGAGTCACCCCCGGCCTCAGGAAACCTCCGAGAGGAAATTGGATTTAAAATTGTTCTGCCTGACTCCCGGGAGAAGGCCCAGGAGTGAAGGAGGGTTGAGGGAGGGTCACTCATCACCAGCTCATTAAGGGCAGAAACCCAAAACCCCGGGGAGTGCTGTGCTCCGAGGCAGCCTCTGACACGGGTCATCTGCAAGGGCTGCTCCGCGCTGCGACTTGGCAGTTGGGAATCACACTGCGCCATGCCCTGGAGCCGTGTCCAAATGGGGACATTTTTGTTATTTTTAGCATTACTCAGAGAGTATTCCCTATTTTCATCCCGTAGGACCAAGTCCGAGGTGGTATTTACTTTTGGAGATGTAGATGCTTTGTTTCTGTAAGGTCTCTGGGTGGAGTTGTGTTGTATTTTCATTTGCATTTTTCATATATAACCTGATATAGAGCTTTGTGCATGGCCTGGGGGAGGAACATCCCTCACCACTGTTCCTGTGGCCTCACAGAGGGACTGGCAGCTCAGTGGACAACTGGAATGGAAGAGGGGACTGGGGCATGGCTGGTACAACAAGCTCTGTCCTGCCACCCACTCGGGGCAGGAGCGACATTCCAGAGAAGAGGCAGAGCGTGCACTGGCAGTTTTCCCTGAGCATCCTCTCCCAGCAGCGTCAGCATCCTGCACCTGTGGGTTGCCTGGGGGAGCTTTCAGCTGAGAAGCTGGCTCTGGAGGAGGGTTTCCCCTTTTCCCCAGGAGCATCATCCCCTTGCTCTGCCCCAGTGCAGCTGCAGTTTTTGAGAAGGAAGAGGGAAGGAGCCACCAGCATCCCTTCTCCCCATCTCCATTTGCACATCAATGTGCTCTCCCTTGTGGTGTAAGTTCAGAAAAAAATACATTTGCACTTGAATATCCAGCTAACATCTGGGCCAGCAGTTGATGTCTCAATCCATCTCCAAGGCTCAGTGCTACAAGCACTTAACTTTGCCCTCGCCCAGATGTGCCCGTTCTCTGTGTTGTGCAGAAAGGCAGAAATTGCGCAGGGTGGAATGTGTTGGAATTGGCACTTTGGAAAATGCACGGTCTGCTGGAATGTGCTAACATCCAGCTCACACAGAAGGGCAATTAACTCTATTTATGTTCATGAGCCTGAATCTAAAACCGGCTTCAGAAAGCAGCTCACTCTCATTAAAGGGCTTTATAATCATTATGCTAAAGTATTTCTTTTGAAAACATTTTCAGTTTCTTAAACAGTTAGGATATTTATAAAATATGGCATCAATTACTACATATTTCTTTATTCACACTGATTAAACAACCTATAATTATACTTAAGCCTCTTATTTGTATATCATGGCAGCATTAAGAAAAGCTCTGTGATTTGTCTGCATGTTTTTCTTTCCAAATAGCAGAGGGCTGCGGTCTCTCCCTTCCTTTGGAGTATTACCGTGCTGGTGTTGACCAAATAGCAGCAGCCAGGTGTCTGCTGCCCCAGCCAGCTCCTGGCAAATGCGTGGGCTGAGGCTGGCAATGTGTCGTGACAGGTAATATTTGGCTCTGTGTTGTTTGGACTCTGAGTGTGGTGTTTACAGCAGCTTCTCACAGCCATTTGCTCACAGGAAAACATTTTCCTGGATCTTTTTTCCCTGCTGTAAAACAGTCAGCGTTGGAACAATCGAACCCCCTCTGACACTCACATAGGCGGTGTGGGCTGGGCCTGGCTGCGGGGCTGTGGTGAGGGGCCCCTCTGTGCTCCCCGGGGCTCTGCTCCCCTGGCACCGGCACAGGGACACGGGGAGCAGCTGGGGCAGGGCTGGCAGAAGGGGCTGGCTGCTGCACCACTGCTGGTGATGGCTTTGAACTTCCTTGCTAGAAGTGTCTGAAAGCAAAGCTCCTGCTTGAATCAGGAGCACTGACCGTGCCCTGCAGAGAGATGTGTTGGCCGGGGTTTGGAATGGCTCGGCTCTTGTCGTGGCCCTTGGCGACTTCTAGTGGGGTTTCACTCAATGCTGAGGTCTCACTGCTTGAAAGCTACTTGGTATAGGTGAGACAGACCCCATTGACTTCTCCTGAGCTGGAGCAATGACTGCAGGACTTCATGACCGGCTTTGCAGTGACTGGCCTGGGGACACAGTGATTCAGCCCTTGAGGGACTTGAGGGAACTACAGGAGCAAGTTAGTGCAGATGCACGGTGCAGTCCTGCTGCTGTGCTTCAGGTACTGCTGTGGCACGTGAGTACATTAATGCCTTTAAAGGGACCTCACCTTTAAGCAAGGACTGTGGAAAGGAGGCAGAGTGACGTCCACTTGCCCCACTTGAGTTGTCACCAGCTTTTCCTGTGCACGTGTACGGAACAGTGGGGGTTAGGAGCAGAGCCCTGACATTTCAGTGCATGGAAGACTCCCTTGCATGCATGAGGTGAGTACACAGCTCTCCTTGTTACGCCTGACAGATGTGCAACAACAGACAATGAGTCAAAGTGTGGAGCCAGAGAAGAGCTCAGGAAAAACTGCTGAGAATTACTGGCACGTCTGGGAGAGCAAAGCCCTCCTGTAATATAACAGAGCATTGTTCTCCTGGATATAAATCTCAACAGAAATATGAACACCAGGATTCCAAGGACTTCCCGAAGCTGGAATGTGCATCATCAATAACAAAACCTGATGCATCTGGCACAGAATCTTACTTATCACCTTTAGGCTGAGGCATGAAATCCCCACCTTGTAAGGCCTGACAGACTGGCCTCCAGCTGGTGGCAAAGTCAGGGTCAGGCAGCAGGAAGGGCTGGCAAAGGAGGGAGTGTGCTCTTTGGGGCAGCAGCAACGGCTGAGGCTGTGCCTGCAGCTTTCCTGCAGCTCCTGAGGAGGAATTCCCAGTTCGTCCCAGTACAGTTCCTGGGACATGTGACTGGAGATGACTGAATAACAACGCAGAGGAGACCAGAGGCTGTTTCTGCTCCTTCCCCCGCAGTGAGAGTGTTGTGCTGGTTCTCCCGGATGGATGGTGAGTTCCCAGAGGACCATCCTGGCTCCGTGGTTGGCAGTTGGCAGCGCAGGGACCACTCCCAGGTGGCAGTCTGGAATTTGTGCTGTGCTGGCGAGGTACAAGCCATTGTTTCTTTTTTGACAAAGTGGCTGAGTGAGTCCCAGCACAGCAGGGCTGGGGACCCTCTTGCTCTCTTTATGGCTGTAATGTTTTGCATTGTTTCTGCTGGTTCTGTGCCCCAAACACTTCCCCACTCTTGTGTAACTGGGGCTTTCTGCCTTAGAAAATCTGTGAGATAGAGAAGGCTGTACAGTGGGAGAACTGAAACCCAGTTTCATTTTTCCACCCTGTTTTTCTTCAGTGGCCCTTCTGTTCACTCGGAGATGGAACAGTGAGTCTGATATGAATATCTAGCAGGAGCAGACAGATGGGTCCAGCTGAGAACTTGAGTCACTTCCAAAATCCCTATACAATATTGCACAAGCCGTATCTGATCCTTGAAGCTCTTAGTTCTCTGTGATTACCCCTTCCCTGTTGCCTGTAGCTATCCTGTCTTACCCGAGGCTTCTGAGTGTCCTTGTACTGCTCCCTTAGCTCCTGCTGCACTGGTGTGCAGATACTCCTGGGAAGGAGAAGGGCATCCTCTGCTTATCCAGGGGGGCACACGTACCCTTCCCCATCTGAAGAAGGTCCTTCTCCTGGAGGCAGAACAGCTTAGCTCCAGCTGGGAACCCAGAGCTCCTGCTCTTTGATAAGCATCTCTCAATACCTGAACTGTTTCCTCAGAGTAAAAGGGACTCTAATGCAAGATACTTGTATCACTTTCATGCAAATATCAGATTACAGCTTAGAAACCAAATTGTCTGCAATTAGATGACTGAATTAAAGGGAAGACAGACAGCAGCATGTACGATATGAACGAGGTTCATTGTTTGCCTGCAGATACTGAAATTCTTCAGTTCAGTCTCAGAAAAGCACTGTTGTGTCTCCCAGAGTGCCAAAGAATTTGATCTGCTCCTGCTTTCTTCTTTGGGATGGGGTCCAAAGTTAATTCCCTGCAGATCACCTTACTTTATGAATAAGAGGAGCTCCTCCTGCAGTACCTGTGCTGGGAAAAAACAGGTGTGAATGTTGCTGGAGATCCACACCAGGACCAAGACTGATCCCGGAGCTCGGAGATGCTTCTCCCAGACTGGTGGGGTGCTGGCTGGCCAGGGGCAGGTGCTTGGCTGGGGGTGAGCTGCCAGGGTAAGGGGCAGCGTGTGGCTGGTACTGCAGAGTGCCCCAAACCTGCTGGTTTATGCTGAACCCTCCAAAATGGATTTTTCCCTCTTTAAGGCATGTGGAAGGAGGAATTGTGTAACAGCAGGAAAGCATATGAGCCCTTAGATGTGGTTTACCTGTGGTCACACCTCAGCTTTTGACTCGGATCACTCTGGGGCTGGGATGTTGATGCTTATCCCTCTGCCTGGCACCCCTGACCCTCAAATCCCTGGGAAATTTGTGGGGCCAGATCACAGAGACTGGAAGCTTACTTGCTTTGTCACTTGTGGCACTTGGGGACAGGGTTCGGTGGTGGCCGCAGCAGTGCTGGGGTGATGCTTGGACTTGGTGGTCTTAAGGGTCTTTTCCAACCTCAGTGCTTTTGTGATTCCACGGTTGTGTGATCCCACGTTTCTGTGCCTCCACGATTCTGTGTCCTGCAGTACCATCTGGTGCCCTGTTCTGGGGCTTCGCGAGGTCCCGGAGCTGGTGCCAGGGGCGTTTTCTTGTTCCCGATCTGCTCCTGGTGGGAGGGAGGGGTGCGAAGCCTCCCTGTCTCCCTCTCCGGAGGCTGCGGCTCGGAGGACGAGCGGGGATTTTCCAGGTTTCCATCTTCCTTAGGTTGTGGTGCCTCCTGCTGACGGGCTGCGGGACCCTCCGCACGCCGGGACCCGCCGGGGCCCGCCGGNCCCCGCTCCCGCTGCGGGGCGGCCCCGGGGCAGGGTGTCTCTGTCCCCCCGCAGCCCCCCGCCCGCCGGGCTGCGGGATCCCAGGGTTTTGTCCCCAAAGCCGCGCGGTGGCGCGTTTGTCCCGGGAACGGCGTCGCGGGGGCGGCGGAGCGCGGGTACCACCCCCCACATCCCCCGGGCGCCCCGGGCTCCGGCCGTGCTGCCCCCCGGCAGAGGGGGCAGAGCGGGCTCCCCCGCGCCAGCGCTGCTTGGTCCTGCTCACCTCAGCTCGGGGTCTCTGTGGAATTGTGTTAGTTTTGTTATTTACAATGGGGTAACGTGCTCCTCTGACACCCCCGGGGCAGCCGCGGCAGCAGAGCGGGACAGCCTGTTGTGTGAGTATAGTACACTGAATTAAGACCCTGTGAAAAGGGGGTTGGCCCCTGTGATCTGGATCCCTATTTAGCTCCATGTGTTATTTCTCCTTGCCCGATCTTCGATACGAATGGGTTCCTCAGCTCCTTGCTGGAGAACAGGTCATCATAGCCAAAGTCACTGAGTTATGGGGCCTGCAGCAAGGCTTAATGACAATTGAAATTAGGAACCTGAGTTGTGGCTTGGTAAGACCAGAGCGATTGCTATAATTAGGAAGGCAGCGATTTCCCCCTGACCTTTTGTTTTTAAAGTGTTTTAAATGGCCTTGTCTCGTCCACAGAGATCCCGCTCTCCCTTCCTCCCTCTCTCTCTCCCTCCTTCCCTGCCAAGTTTCTTTAATGTGGGTCGTGCCTCCGTGTTTGCAGGTGGCACAGTACAGAATCTGCATTTTGCTTTTTCAAAGTTAAAGTGTCTTTGAAATATGGTTTTGCATCTAATGCAGAATGTAATAAAAAGACTTTAAAGAGCTGCTGACGCCTCGTGGAAAATTGAAAAACATTCTGTTGAGAAACAATCCTGCCGGGCTGTCTTATCTGCTGTTCCCTTTGCTCATTTTTGATAGCAAAGGGGCACTATAAATATACATAGCTATACATAAAAATGAGAAACCTTGGCAACCAAAGAGAAGGTAGGTTGTTTTCTCGTGTTCCTTTGCTGTGGGCAGGTGGGTGCGGGTAGATGGAGTTCATCAGTCTCGTTTCATCTTCCCAGCTGCTGGACTGAGGCTGCGGCCGTTTGTTGAGTGTTGGACTGAAAGGGAGTCACGTATCGGTGGATTATTTTTTCCTCGAGGTACTTGTTAACCCTCTAAAAATAGCGGCAGTGGTTTCTGGGGCACTCTGACAAGGTTGGCGGTGGAACAGAAGCGAAGCGACGCTTTAGAGCCGGAGGACAGGAGCGGCCATATGGCGATGGGGGCCAGGGCTGAGCTCCGCAGCTTCCCGGGGAAGGGGCAGGGGGAGCGGCGGTGCCGGGCTCGGCTGGGCTGGCATGTGCCTGCCTGGCTCCAAGGCAGAGCAGTGCAGCCCTCCCAGGCTGCCTCAGCCCTCCCGGGGTCACCTGAGGGTGCCGGTGGGCAGAGCCCTGCGGGAGCCGGGCACACGGACCGCAGGGGCTGCTTCCCTGCAAACACCCAAAACCCACGGCAATGCCTTTAACCTGCACTGCAGCACACAGGTATCGCCCTGTGGAACCGACAGGATTGTTATGGCCCTCAGTGAGACCCCACGCAGGCAGATCCCTGCTGCAAGGAGTGACTTGGATCGTTTCCACATGACTGGGCGAAAGAATCTGCCTGATCCCTCCCTTTCTGATGGCTCTTGCGAAGCACCGCTCTGTCAGGAGCGCAGCCGAGTCTGCTGAGCAGGGCTCAGCCTCTGTACAGTGGATGGAAAATCTGGCTCTTGGAGCCTGGGCCGCAGAGGGGAGCTGGGGCCCTGCAGATGGCACCCGCTGCGTTGCTGAGCGAAGGGCTCCTTGGCTGTTAAGTTTTCCAGTAATTTTCCCAGGCAAACGATGCACCTGCCATGGCCTCGGGAGAAAATGTTTATTGCCATATCCATCCGCTGTTCAGAAAATGAAAAGTTATTTTGGCACTGAGATACTGTTCTCCCCTCCAAAAACTGCACCTTGTTCACAAGTGGGAAAACTTAAACAATAGAAGGCGGGCTGGAACCGCATCAGGTGTTGCAGGATGTGCTTTCCTGTTGTTAGCACTTTCTGAAGTAAGAGCCCTTCTACAGAAATTCTTGAGAGCCCTGTATGTATGGTTTCCAGGTGTCTCTTATTTAAGAAAGACTCGTTTATTTTTTTTTTTTTTGCTTTCCTGCACTTGTGACTTGATATTCCTTGGAATTATGGAGGTGAAGTACAGGTATGTTCTGCACAGAGCAATCCAGCCGTGCTGGGTGAGTGGGCTCAGACATCTGCATAGTATCATTCCCCTGTCACCAACTGATGGTGGTATAATTAGAAAAGTCATTAATCCTTGCTCAGCAGTGCTAGAAACTATTTATAGCAAGGTAGAAAACCCTGCACGTGAGGCGAGGGCGGATATGGAAATTGCTTCTTGTGCCATGTGTGTTGTGGGGCCCAAATCAAGAAGGTAATTTGCTTCTGGGAGGGAACTTCTCCTTCTGGCCATATGCAGGCAGGTGCAAAGTGCCTCCTCTGACCGAGGTATCACCCTCTGGGCTGGCTGAGGGGGATTGCTTTGGACATCCCCTGCGGGCTGTCACCATCCTGGGCTTGAGGGTCCTGGGAAGAGCCCTGTCCTGCCTGTGGAAGAAGGCTCCTGTGGGTGCCTGCCCAGCTTGTCTGCACCTCCCGTCACTGTGGGCAGCTTGTGCCCACATCCCACCCCACGCTGCTCACACCTGGGCTCAGCCATCAGGGAGTTTTCAGAATGCTTTGGCAGGTAAGGGCCCAATACTCACCTCTCTTCCTGCTCGGGGACTCCTGTGGCAGCTGTACCTGTTCACTCGGTGTCTCTAACTCCAGATGGATGCTGGTGGCGTGGGCAGAGGTTGGTCCCTGAGCCAGAGGAGAAACTGGGGCATTGGCCGTGTTCAGTAAGCCACAGGCCAGGGAAGCTGCTATTTACAGGCTTCCAAGATGCAGCTCAGGATGGGCTGAGGTCCATGTTTTCCCTGTGCCAGAGCCAATGTTTCCGCTCGAGGGGCTCCATCATCCCCCAGCGCCTGGGCTTTGCCTTGGTGCCAGCCCCCAGTGCCCATCCCACGTTCCCAGCACCGGGGCAGCTGCCGGAGGAGGGCTGGGAGGAACTTTCTGAAGCAGAAAAGAGGCTGCAGTGGAGGTTGGACACGTGCGAGGAGCCCGCAGAGCTGGCGTGGAGGTAACCCCTGGTGGGCAGTGCAGCACTGCAGGCAGCTGGGGGAGTGGGCAACTGGGCGAGCCGCGGTGCTGTGCTGGGGTCAGCTGAGGTGGCATCGATCGGAGGAACGCTCCTGTTGTCAAGTTGAACACTTCACTGGGTTTTGCCTAGTGAGGCACAAATAGCCTGTCTGTGTGCTGGCAGCCAGGCAGCAGCGTAACCACAGGGGAAATATGTTTCTGTCTGGGCTCGCTGCATCTTCCAGGCTTTGCTGGGAGGATTTCTCAGAAGAGAGCGGAAAATTATTTTAGCCTCTGAGATTAGTGGACCAAGCCTTGCCCTCCTCAGTAACGGGACTGAATCCCTCTCACAGAGGCCTAGTGGGCAGCTGCTCCCTTCTGCTGCTGCCGGGGTGGGCGGCAGGGATGAGGGAGAGGACCTGTTGGAAACAGGGCACCCACTGTTTTGGCATTGCAGGAGATCCCAGTGCTGGCTTTGGCTGTCAGAAGCTGCACTCAGGCTCTGTGCTGTGCCTGTGGTGAGCCTGCATGATAAAAGGTGACCTCAGAAATTGCAATTCCAAATATCTTCCCCTCTCTGGGAACGATGGCATTGTTCCCAATGTTTCAGGCTGGGACTGCCTGGGGCTCTTTGTTTAAGCTCCCTGGGTGCTGCAATTCTAGCACAGAGCTAACGTGGCTCTTCCAGAGCCGGAAATCCTGGAAGGCGGCTGCGGATCAGCCTTTGTTATCCTGAGGATTAAAAACCGCGGTTGGGGATGAACTGACAAAATCAAAGTAACTTCTCTGGGGGCATCCTGCGGGCACATTTAGCAGTGCAATGGAGCCAGGGTCAGCCACTCCTTCAGGTTGGCTCAAGCAGCACGAGCTGGCAGGAGGGCCCTCAAATGGCAGTGAAGAAGCACGTAGTGTTTCAAACACGCTCAGCAAACTTTGTTTTGCGAAGAACCTGCTGCTGTCCACTCTGATTTCACTGCTGAATGTCAGGAAAGGAGAAGTCCAAAGGGGATTGTGCCTCAGAAGAGAATCTGAGTCGTGGCTGTCACAAAGGCGCGGGGACTGCCCGTGCAGTGCTCTGGGCACAGGGGCTGGGTGGGCTTCTGGCTGCGCCGTGGCAGCTGGGCAGCCCCTCGTGTGCCCGCAGGGTTTGGCAACTCTGACACGAAGCTTTGCTCAAGCCTCTGTCTCCTTCCTCCAGATAAGCCAAGGAGCTGCTGTGCCCTGAGCCGGTACTGCTTTGTGCTCTGCATCAGTCTGCCATCTCCGCTCTTGTCTGACACAGGAGCTGGATTTGGGAGAGGAGCGGTGCAGAGCCAGAGGCAGCTCTCACCTGCCCACAGCCGCTTGCTCCAGTGACACCAGCTGCTCTGTCCCACGTTGCACTGGAAATGAGGCTCCAGCTCAGGCAGGGTTTGCTGCAAGGATGCCTCATAAACAATGTACAGGTGACTGTGCCCTTACCTGTGGTTTCCTCTCCTCCTCACTCCCACATGCCTGCCAGCGCAGGAAATGGAACCTGGAGAGCACAGTATAGCCCAAGGGAGGGAAGGGAAACAGCTCATGCAGAGAGGAACACCAGATGTTGCTGCATTGCACAGTGGAGCATCATTTCTCCTCTCCTCAGACTTCACCCTGAATCCACAGGCTGACATTTGATTGCAGGCGTTCCAGGGGAAGGTCTGGAATGGTGTCCCCTGGACAGTGGCATTCACGACATGTCAATTATTTTACTGCACTGAGACAGAAAGTAGATTTTTAAAGTGAAAGGTGCAGCTCCTTGCAGCAACCCCCCTCCATCTGACAAGGTGACCTACACCCTGTCCTGGTGCTGATGTGCTTGGGCAGGTTTTGCAGTGTCCTTTGGCGTGCTCTGATGTGGAGGCACTGAGCTGTGAACACACACAGGAGCTGGGCTTCCCCGTACCTTGTGAAAAACCCAAGTATTAACTTGCCTTTGCTTGTTTCCCTTCCTCCAGTGCCTCTGCCTTGCCCCTGACCTGTACCATGGCTGCTGATTAAGAAAATGGCTTTGAAGAAGCAGGTTTCTCTTTTTCTTCCCTGGGGAAAGGAGGGTGAAGAGCTTTCACACAAGAGCAGATCGATAGTCCTGCAGAGTCTGGTTCTCTGTCATCCTCAGAGCTCTTTGCTGCCCTGGGGCTGAGGGTCCCATGTGGGGAACCCCCAAATGCTGCTGTGCTGGGCGAGGGCTGTGCCTTTGGCCTTGCTTGCAGGGGCCTGGATCCCTGCACACCCTAATTAATGCCAATTAATTGCTGACCAGATAATAGGTCTGTATTTAATTGGTGGTTGAAAAATACTTTGCTGAGCAGCCCTGTGGGGTGATGGTTACTGGACCATGTGCTTGCCATGGGCAGTGCTTAGCTTGGCCTTCGGGAGGAAGCAGGGCGAGTGGAAGAGGCAAATTAATCAACGTGACTGCCCACCAGAGGAAAACTAGAGAGAAATGGATTTCTTCTTATGGAAGGGAAAAACATAGAGTTCCCATAAAAATACAAGGAGTCTGAAATAATTCATAGCCATAATGTGTGTGGGGGGAAGGGCGAGCTTCCTTGGGGCAGGGAGGTTGGATGGGAAACTCAATTCCTCCCTCGGCTGCAGGGCTGTGGGTGCCCCCTGTGCTGGCTCAGGGTGCTGTGTCCATCGGGCTCGGGGACTGTGCAGAGTCAGGCTGTGAGTGCTGGGAGGGGAACGCCCGTGCAGGTGGCATGGGAACGTCTCAAGAACCAGCCCGAGACATCATCAGTGTTTCCTTCCCAGCCAGAGTCAGCTCGGCACGTTCATTCATTTGTCCTGATCTTCTGCATCCAGAGGCGCTGTCCGAGGCAGCACAGCACGTCCAGAGCCTTTCCAGGGAGGAATCAGCTCCAGTCTGTGCTCTGCTTTGTTCCGTGGCTGTGGTAACCTCTCCTTCTTTGGAGAATAAGATGTTAAAGAGCTTTTGAAAATGATCAAACCCTTCAGCTTCACTACTGTGATTAATCAATCACAGCTGCTGCTTTACAGCTCCTTGTTTTGATGTGTTTCAGGTTGTTCCAAAGTTAGCCCAGCTCAGGGCCAGGAAACACATTCCTGAGCCCTGCAGGGTGCTGGGATGGAGCAAGAGCTGAATTTTCAACATAATTTCCAGCATTTTTTTGTGCCGATGCTGCCATTCATTACCAGGGAGCATGGGATGCTCCTAGGAATTACATAATCCTAAAAAAAAGTGAGGAAGAGATTTAAGAACTATCTCTTCCCTGGATGGCAGCTGCATCATTGCAAATATTGTCTGATCTGCCCTTCTTAGCACTGAAGTATCTGAGACTCCAGGTGGCAGCTCTAAAGAGTTCGTGTCAGTTTTGGAGGCTTAGTTAAATGTTCCTTAGCACTTACTTCTTTACAGCTAAAGAACCAAGCAGGATCATGAAGCATCACAGCTCAGACAGTTTGTAAAACTGCTGTCAAGCCAATTAAGCTGGAAATGGAAAATTTGTTGGTGAAGTCTTTTCTCTTCCAATATTTGTGTGATAGAGGGTGATTTAAACTCCATTTCACCGCTGAGGTGAGGCCCCAGGTAACTGGTAGCAAAAGAGCAGTGGCGTAGCTCAGCCTGCTGCATTGCACAAACAAAATCCCTGAGACAAAGTATATTTACTTTGTCTGCAAAGTATATTTAATAGAAACAAATCAAACTACACGGACTCACTTCTTGAACGTCCTGCCAACAACCCCTTAGTGCCTCTCAGCCACGACTAAGCTCTCACAGGCCCCAGGCCCATTTTGCCATTGCTCCACGATGTGTGCAACCACTGCTTTCCAAAAAGGTGAATTGCTTAAGGTGCAGCACTTTTATCAGGCTCTGGCAAAGCTGACACCCAGACAGCAGAGCAGTCTGGGGAGAAAAGGGGGAGCCCTGTGACCGCCCTGGTTAGCCAAATGTCCCGCAGGGGAATGATGAACGCTCACTTTCACCTGGCTTTGGAAGAGAAGGCACAAAGGACCCTTTCCATATCTTGGCATACGAGACGTGTGTGTCCCCGCTCCTCCCGACTGCCGTGAGCTGCAAAGCCTTTAAGCCATCTCCCCTCCCCTGCAGAGACCCAGCACCCTTATCCCTGCCGAGGGACGTTACCGGGGTGAAGGGAGGTGGAGCGTTGTCCTGGTTGTTTGCACAGCTGCACACCTGGAAATGTCACCTCGCAGGGCTTGAAGCACAGCATCTCTCTGCTCCACCACGTCCCCGTTTCTTACCTCACCTGCAAGGCTCATGTGCTGGCAAATGAGGTGCCTGCTAATTCAGCAGAGCTGGGATAGAAACCCCCCCTGGTACCAGCCAGTCCATTGCAGGCAGAAAGGAGGGCATGGAGATGACATTGCTGCTGCAGGTGTGTGTTGGCAGAGGGAGGGTGTATGGGAGTGTGCTCACCTACCTCCTGGCTGCCAGGACTGTCAGAGTGAATTCTCAAGTGGCTTTGCCTGGGGATATTGTGCACAAAGATAAGGGAAATCCACCCTCTTTCCAGATTCAGCTGTTACTGGGTGTCAGAGTGGAGACACGGTTTGGTTGGAGCCTGGCTCTGTGCCACAGACTCCCATGTGCACGGTGCTGTATTAGGGATCATCTCCCCATGGTGTACAGTTTGCAGGGGTCTGCGTCCCCCCCAGTTTCTCCTTTCTCTGATTATTGCCTTGCCCTCCTCTGCTCTGCCCCTGGCCTGGGGCACTTGCTCATTGCCTGTTGCCTCCCCTGAGGCCATGACCACCCTTTGGCTGAAGACAAACCCACCCTGTTCTCTTTGGTATCTGCTCTCCTTCGCCCGCTGCTCTGAGGGAGCCGTTCCTGCCCGTGCAGGGACTTGCCTCCTGCTGTCCCCGTGTGCTGTGCATGGCAGGTGCCTGCAGTGCCAGGCGTGCTCGCTCCATAAATCCAGGGTATTAAAACGAGCGTGTCATCCGCGAAAGTATGAGTCTGTAAGTAAATATGTTCCCCCTGGCGCCTGTGATACCCTTCACAGCCTCTGCCCTGCAAATCAGACCTGCACATCCTTCTATTTTCACAGTGAGGAAAATCACTGAATCGTGGGATGGCTTGGGTTGGAAGGGACAGTAAAAATCATCCAGTTCCAACATCCTGCCATGGGCAGGGTCACCTTCCACTAGCCCAGGTTGCTCCAAGCCCCGTCCAACACTTCCAGGGATGGGGCATCCACAGCTTCTCTGGGCAACCTGTGCCAGGGCCTCACCACCCTCACAGGGAGGAACCTCCCCCCCAAACTGATCCAAATTTGCCTTTTTTTGCGTTCAAAGAGCTTTCCTCTCGTCCTGTCGCTCTCTGGCCGTGTCAGCGCTGCCCCCGAGGAGGCGGCCGGGCGGGGCGGGGGTTGCGGGGCC
>VZRE01008070.1:52958-181231 GCA_013396775.1 Cephalopterus ornatus
CCCCAGACCCGCGGCGGGAGGTCGGCGGTGACCCGCGCACGCCCTGCGAGCGGTCCAGCCCCGCGCCGGCTGTCGGTATTTTCCCGGTGGAGTTTTTACGGAATGCCGTATCCACCTGTGAGGCGGCGGCCGGAGGCAGCCAGGCCCCTGGGTGCGGGACCCCCGGGAAGCAGCCCCTGTGCCGATGGTCGGTGCAGCTCCGGGTGCTTTGGCGGACTGGACTCTGCACGGGCGTCCCTGCGGTCCGGCGTGGGAACGGGAGCTCCGGGGGCTGCGGGGTGCGAGCGTGCACCTCTGCAGACGCAGGAAAACAAGCCTGTTCGCTGTGTTGTTTGGGAAGTTTGGAGAACTTCCCAAGCCAGCAGGTCGTGGAGAGCAAAACCACGACTCCGGGGAGGCAGCTGAGCTGGGGGCTGCGGCCGCCGTCCCCGGGGACAGCCCTGACCGACTGCAGCGGCCGCTCCGGCCGGCGAAGGGTCCGGTCCGTGGGGCTGCCCGGCCCCACGTGTTGCACTGGGGCTGTCCGTAGGTCAGAGCCAAGCCAAGGCTGTTCCTGACACAGAGTGAGCGAGGTGACACCTGGTGTGGGCTGTGTGGAGGATCTCTGGCAACTGACCCCCGAGCCGTCTGGATTGCTGGCGATCCGTATCCCTCGGTTAGTGATACCGCACCTGGGCAGTGCCCCTCAGTTCCTGATGCTAATCCTGCTCCGGTTGCTGCCCGTGGGGCAGCCACACACTCCTTTTGCCCTCCCGTGATTCTGAAGTTACCTGAGTGCGCAGTATTGGGTGAACAGATTTGCAAAAGGTTTGCAGAGTGTTGGGCAGACAGTTAAAAATCACCAGTTTGCATATTTATTCTGCATGAGGTTGTGCTGTTTGCTCTCACAGGAGCACGTGCAATCCCTCTGCAAAACACAACCACTGGCACCAGAAGGTGAGAGGTGAGTGGGGGGGGGATGCTGCTGGGGAGGGGCAGCTCGGAACGGGAGGTCCTTGGCAGAGGGGCTTCAGCTTTGGGACGCTCATCATTCCACAGAAAGGAGACAGGGACCTGGAGCACTGCCCGACACTTCTTGCACTGTGCTGTGGGCAGGGGAGTGACAGGGGCCTGATAAACAGTAAGAGGTATTTTGCTAAAGGTTCTAGACAGTGACTCATCTACTGTAGGAAGGGACAGGAGGGAGGGGCAGCACAGGAGCTTTCTAGAGTAAAAATGGGTCTTTCCCCTTGGTTATATCAGGAACAGGAGGTTGGGAATCCCTTATTACTCCTGGAACAACATAGACCTGTGGGTTATAAACCTCCTGATGCAAGTGCCTCCTGCATCCCTGTCGCTGGGGAGGATCCTGCCTTCTGGCCATGTCCTGGGGTGGGACTGTTCCAAAATTTAGGGTGATTTCCAGCCCTCACAATTGATCCTATCTGATCATTCTTAGTCACTTCTGAGTCACTCCAAATAATTGATCCTTCTCTGTACATTGCACCACGATTCTGCGTGTGCCTGGCCAGCTGGGGGGTTTCGGAAGTCATTTCTCTTGGCTCTGAGTTGTTCAGTCTTAACTTGACTCCCACATCCAGCCTTCCCCCCTCGGGTTTTTCTGCCCTCTCCTGCCCTGGACAGCCTGGAGGAGGTGCAGTACTGCTGCCTTTCACTTTTCTGGGTGTGCTGCACTCTGAGAGGCCTCCCCAGCTATTCACAGTATTGCTGGCTGTGCCCTCTTGAAAAGGTGTCTGTGCAAGGAATTTTGCTGATATTTGCCTGGATTTGGTTTATTTGCTGCTTCCAGTTTGCAGAGGAATTGGTGCAGCTGGTTGGTCCTTGCTGACTGAGCACCTCACTCCCAGCGAGCAGCTGGCTTCCTCTCTCTGGGGATTTATGGCTTCTGCACCACCTCTCCCCTCTTCCTGCCTGTGGATTTACCTGGGAATGCTGGTGGCTGGGCTAGTCTGGTCTGGCTGTGGATTTATCATTTCTCCCTGCAGGGGTGTTGCAGGGGGTGAGGAAGGATCCCCAACAGACAGCCCTCATCGTCCACATCAGTGGTTGAGGGGAGACAACAATAGTGGGGGGTTGCTCGGAATTATTCCTTTTCAAGAAGCAACTTCTGACGCAAAGCTGTCATCTTTTTGGGAGCTATGAGTCTCTAAGCCAACCCTTTTCCATTGCAAGATGTTCTTTCTGAGTCAGGAGGGCTCCCCAAACCGCGGAAATGGCTACAGTCTGAGATGGGTCCTGAGGCTCCTGGGGCTGGTCCTGCTGGTCCCTGCACTGGGTGCCCCGGGCACCTTCGGATCTGGGTGTCTGGTTTTATCTGGGTTAAGCTCCCAAGGAAAGAGGTGTGACTTGAGATCCAGAACTGGTTTGAGAGATCAGAACTGGGCCAATTTCTAGGCCAGAACGGGGCTGCTGATGTCCCCAAGGGTGGATTTGGGTACAGAAATGGATGAAGGTCAAGGTTCCCACCTTTCTCCAGTGCACAGGTGCCACCTTCTGCTGAACACAGAGGGGGTCATATCCCTGACAGCTGCTGGGCAGGAAGCAGGACATATGGAAGCTTTATTATTCCTTTCAAAGCACGAAAAACATTCCTTGCTGAGAAGTACTGGAGCTGTGAAGTGCAGACGGGGCTGCCCCCAGGAATAGCAGCAGCCTCAGGGAATGGGGAGGAAGCTTTCCTTGGTGCCACCTCACCCTCTGCAGAGAGTGTTCACTGTGTCTGCATCCCCAGAGGAAGGTTTCACAGAACCAGGCTTTGCTGTGACCCTCAGGCAGCATGTGGGTGAGCCTGGATGGAGAGATGCTTGAATGGGACGGTGCATCTTTGCCCCTTCGTTTCAGTTCTCCTGTGATTTCCAGGGAGCTTTGTTGTCACCATGCTCCACATGCCCTGCCCTCCAGGGAAGGCTGTGCCAAGTGCTCCTTTGCAGACCTGCTGGAGTGGCAGGGAGGCAGCCCAGGCAGTGCACAGGTCGTGGGGCACCTCTTGGTGCTGAGGGCTCCCTGTGCCCTGCCCCGGGCACAAGCAGGGACCAGTGCCCAAAGGCTGCCCTGCTCCGTCCTGCAGCCAGCTTGGGAGGTTTGGTTAAGCAGGTGCTTATCTATAGGCATATATGTGAGTACGTTTAAGAAGTCAAAAGGAATTAAATACATGTTTTTCTGGGCTGTGGCTCGTATCAGAGCTGTGCACAGGAAAACAAAGGGTTTTCCAGAGTCGCTCGTGCTCCGCTGTCGGCTCGTGCCTGCTCAGCTTGGCCCTCCAACAAGAGCATCTGGGTCTTTGCCTTTCTGGTCACCTTGCAGCAGACACAGGGGGTGGTTTCTGCTCCTCCTTTGCACCCTGTTCTGCTGACAGCTGCGTCTTCCTCGGCCCGGAGGTGTGAGAGCTTTACCTGCACCACCTTCTGCTCCTGCAGAGCAGGAGATGGCGTTTTGCAGGGGACTGGGGGGAGCTGTGCCACTCACTTCTTTGTTATTAACTAGAAAGGGATAAAGTTGCAGAGAGATCAGATTTTGAGCAAGGCCCAGAGTTCCAAAATGCTCCCAGAGGATAGATCCCTAATTGCTCTCTAATTGCATTAGAGTTTAATTTGTTGTTGTTTTTACTGTAATGCTCCCATTTTTCTCGATAGTTTGCTTTGTTCCATTAACTAGAAATAGCCGGAGATGAATATTCGCAATATCAAAACTTGCCTGTTGTGCAATGCCTGACAGGTTTTAGGCCTTTTCTGTGCTGGCAGGGGACATGGCTGGCTTTGCCTGCCCTGGCTGTCGGGGACTCGCGTGGGTTGCAGCGCTCACCCCGTGGCAGCGCTTTGCTGTTGGTGCAGGTTCAGCCCTGGGAGTTTTGGTGGCTGCTGTCCTGCTTCCAGGAGACACAGAAAGCTGAGCTGAGCTGGCCCCAGAGCAGCTCACGGGCAGCTGCACTTCAAAGGGCTTGTTTAATCCATTTCTCCCGAGCACAGAGGGGGAGCAGGTCTGGAAATGAAACTGGGAAGCTTCAAAAAGGGCTTTCAGGAGCTTCATTTAGAAAGCAATAGGGGAGAGGAATATTGCTGCTCTTAATTTCGAAGCAGAAATACACTTACTTTGCCTTGTTAAAGAGGAAATTGGGTAGAGATGTAGGTAAGCTTGGACCTGCTTCTTGCCAATGCATCTTTGTTGGTGAAACAAATCCTGAAGGTGGGAGAGCATAAATAAACCTTTCCAGTCTATCAGCCTGAGTGCTTGAGGCCCTAGAGGTGTCACCTGTGTCCTGCTTATGTCTCACATCCATGTGACTTGTGTGTGTCACACCGGACACCTGAGCACAGCCCCAGCTGCCCGTGAGCTGGGTGTGACAGAGCTGCACACATGGCTCTCGGGAAACAGTCTGAACACGAGGAGACGTGGGGAACTGCACTGTGAACTCAAAACTGCTCCTAAATTTGATCCAGCCGCTTAAAAACAGTGGGTGGACCTGGTGGTGAAGTGAGACATCGATATTTAAAGCTGTTTTGAGGGATACAGCCGGAGATGTGACACCCAGCAGTGAACTGCGAAGGTGAGACATGCTCTGGTTTCAAAATTCACCGAGAAAATGGGAAAAGCTTGGAGCACTGGATCTGCAGCGCCTGGAGTGGCTTGCCAGAAACCCCAAGAATAGGATGGAATTGAACACCCACTGCTTTTGAAGCCCTAAATTAGTCAGTTAAACCTGCTGTTGTACAGAATGCTGTGCAGGCCCCTGTATTATCTGATATATAATAAGCAAATGTGAGCTGATTGTATTAGAGGCAGAAACTGTTGTGGCCTCAGTGCATGGCGAGGGTGCCCAGGCTGGCAGTAACCCTCCATCCCAGGATGCTGGTGCCTTCCATGTCTGTGCTTTCCACCTCTGAGCTTCAGAGTCTTGACTGCAGTGACAGCACGTGGTGGAGAGCCAGAGTTTAGCCTGACTTAAAATGAAAACTAATTAATCAATTCTGTGTTTTCCGTCCTACAGTGTCACTGGTGAAAACATCAAGATGATAACTGTGGATTCAACTGCTCATTTGAAAATATTGAGCAATTACACAAGTTTATGACAATATTATTTCCTGCCACCAGAGATGCTTCACGATAGCACTAATTGTAGCGATAATTAATCCGTCTAATTTTCAAGCACGCGGCTGTAGTTCATGGCAGTCTGGCAGGGAGAGGAGCCACACGGAATGTGGGGGCCCATTGTTTTCTCTCATTCGTTGTCAGAGGGTTTTGCTGCCCTTTCAGCTTGCTGTGCTGTTATGGAGGGGTGCTGGGCTGTGGCTCCCGGGGGATCCCCGGTCTGGGCACAGTGTAGGGAAGGCAGAGGGACACCAGGAGCCCATTTGTAGTGCCCTGCTCTGACAGGGGGCAAGAAAGGACCTTAGAGAGCAGCAGGGACGTTTTTGGTTTTGCAGAACATACGAAAAGCATTTTTGAGCCTTTCTTCCTCCCTAGCCAGACTGGAAGGCCGATGGCCACGGCTGCAGGATAACCTACAAACCCCACTTGGAAAACTGATGTTGTATGAAACATGTTAACATGTTTTAATGCCTTTCTGTCGAGTACCACAGGGGATGCCTAATAAATACTTTAGGAATAGGAGTCCCCAGACTATGCAGGGAGAGGAGACCTTTCCAAATCTGTGAGTCAGAGCTGGTCTCCGAAAGGAGCAGCCGGTGCCCAGCCTGGAGTGTGCCCGGCTCCAGCCCTTCTGCAAAGGCAGTTTAATTTCTCACTGACAAAAATAGAACAGTTTGCATTTCTGGAGACCCTTTGGCACACGGAGCTGGAGCCACTGCAGTGGGCATTGATGAACCATTTCTCATTGCTCATCTGTTGGTAAGGGACAGAACAGTGTTTTTTTTTCCAGAGGGGAAAATGAAGCATGAATTATCTGAGTGGCTTGCTGAGATGCTTCCAAGCACAAGGAAGGCAGGTCTGACATAAAACTTAAAAGTCCAGCATGCTTCTGCTCAGCGTGGCTGAGCGTGGGAGATGCTCCTGCTTCTTAGAAGGGAGTTAATGCAAAGAAAAGGAGGGTTTTGTTTTTTCTTTTTTAAATCAAGGGTGTGCAAAGAAAAAGCTGTAGGAAGGATGTAAATGTTTTGTGTTTTACCTAAGGTGAAGCTCCTTGTTGGTTGCTAGTGCTCACAAAGCTAGTTGACAGATTACATGATAATAAGAAGGAGTTTAATAAAATCTGCTGATACCGGTTAGAGGATGTGGAATTTGGATGCACAGTTAAATTAGGCCAGGGGTTTAGCTCCTCTGTGCTAAATGGGGGAGTCTGGAACCATTTGCATTCCCAGTTTCTTGCTTCTAAATCATTTCATTGATGACAAAAAGCTCTGCTGTGGCAGGAGCTGTGCTGAAGGAAGTAGAGTCCATCAGTCATTGCAGGCAGGGAGGATTCCTGGCCAGAGTTGCTCAACTGCCTTGGGGGAACCTGAGCTGCTGTAAATCCTCCCCTGGTGGCACTTGGTGAGGCAGCTCTGGCTGGCAAATACAGGATGGGTGAGGGACCATCACAGGGAGGGGAGAGGAGCTCAGCCAACCCACTGGAGCTTGGCTGACAGTGGGCATAACCAGGAGGACCTCTGCCTGTGCTGTCTCTAGCGTGGTTAACCTGTGCTGGGCAGGGAGTGTTTGGCACTGTTGGCAGCGCCGTTAAACTCATCTGGGGTTAGTGCTGCTGAGGCTGAAGCTGGTTTTGGGAAGAGGTGCTTTAGCTTAGCAGCTATGCCAGCATGCGGGCTTTTATTAGGGATCCAGAATTAAAATAATCCCCCATCGGCGATGGACAGATTTGTTCTCTGGAGGCCTCTTCTAAGCCCGTTGCCACCTTACATGGCTTTGCCTCTTGGGTTTCTGAGCTGAAGCTGATGGGGACTGACAAGCCCTGATTATGCAAAGTACCAGAGGCGACGGGCTGCCGGCATGGGATTCGGCTTGCCTCGCTTCCTGCCGTTTTGTATGTTATTAGGGAGCCACAGGAAAAAGTAGGTCCTGCTTATCCAAAAATAAACGTGGCGTGCTGATGGTGGGTGCCGAGCAGGGCTGTGCGGGAGGCGCTCGCTGGCCGCTCCCCCCGCGCCGCGGGGCCCGGCCCGGGCTGCGGTGACCCCCCGAATTTGGGGGTGCCCACAGCCCGGCAGCGCCTGGGCTCGGGGAGCGCCGGCGCTATTTAATGCGTCTTTTTGTCAGCACCCGCCGTTTCCATGGCAACGGCGAGCATCGCATGGTAACCCCGGCTCTGCGGCACCCTGCGCTCGGCCCCGCGACGCCCCGACGCCCGCCGGGGTCCCTGGGCACCGCGGGCCCCCGAGGGGCTGCGGCAGCCGGGGCTCGGGCCTGGGGGCGCTGGGAGCTGGGGCGGGAGGGAAAGGAGCAGGCACCGGGGCTTCGGAGCGGGCTGTGCCGGAGCGGGCGTCCTCCCCCGAGGGGAATCTGTTCCTCCGGGGAGGTGACCGCAGCAGCCGGGTCCCGGGCCAAGGTCCCTCCTTTCCTCTCCATCCCAGTGCGAGCGAGTCCCTCCCCTCTGCATCTGACTCCAGCAGCCCCTCCATCTCGAATGCTTCTGCGGAGCCTGCACAGGTCTCCTTTTAACCCTTCTGTCAGGGGGTTTCTGGGCTGCCCCTGCTGCTAAGGGTCGAGCTGTGCTGGGGTGAGAGACAGAGCCCCATCCTTGCAGGGTGCAGGGTGCAGAATCAATGCCCCGAGGCATGAAATTTGATTTCAGTTCCTGCAAACTGTATTAAGCAGTCTTAATATATCAATCTCCTTTTTAAAATGTATTTTTGTTCAAGTCAGCACATGTTTGCAATTAAACCCTGCCACACGATGTAGTGTGAATGATTAGAGCAATTCACGTGCGTAACGGGATGCTCACATTTGTAGGGAGGGGATGGTGCCACTCCCAGAATTGCAGTGTGGCCCCCACTAAATTTGGCAGCATCCTTCCCTCATCCCTCCCGAGGCAGTTCGGGGCATGGAGGGCTCGTCTGTGCTGCTCGCCCAGATCTGTCCTTTGCTCTCTGAATCTACGTGCCTGCAATTTCCTTCGCTTGCCTTTTGTTCCCACTTCAGACAGGCAGCGGGTCAAAAAGTCACCGCCTGCATTTCACTGCCACGCGTAAGCTCAAGCCTCATCCTTCGCTGCCCTGCCAGGACAGTGCTGTGCTGCCTGGTGTGCTGCAGGTAGGGGCTGCCTTGGCCCTGCTGCTCTTCTGCCTGGAGGGCATCACCTGTCCCTCCTGGCTTTCCTCTGCCAGAGTGCACTGCTTTTCCTGATGTGTTCATCAGGCTGTTTTCTTGCTTGGTTCCATTTATAAACGGTACCTTGATGATTAGGTGAGGAGATGGGAACATCTGGCAGCTTTCCCCCTGCCCCAGAGCTCAGTGAGTCTTGGGAATTCAGTGAGACATCCCTGGCAATTTCCTCCCCATGGCGTGGGAGCGGAGAGGCTCTTCTTAAAAACAGGGTCTCCATCCACTGAGAGGGCACAGCTGCTGTCTGAGTGTCCCTTTCTCAGTCCTGGCAAACACAGAATCCCAGAATAGCTTGGGTTGGAAGAGGCCTTAAAGTTCATCTCATTCCAGCTCCCTGCCATGGGCAGGGACACCTTCCAGCAGCCCAGGTTGCTCAGAGCTCCACCCAGTCTGGCCTTGGATACTTCCACCATGAAGTCGATCCCAGTAAAAGAGCAGCTTGCCTGCTTACACTGGGGGAAGTTGTGTGAGGTTGGGCTTTTGGGTTGCTCAGGTTGAGCCTCATCTGCACCGAGGCACCATCTGCCCCATGTTGCTCTCCGCAGCCTCTCCTCTGTGTGCTGACACATGCAGCAGCCACGTGCAGGATCTCTTCTGCTCCCCAGCTCATGCCACACACAATCTTGTTCTGATTTTCAAGGCTCCAATAAAGCGTGTCAAAATGCATCAAAGGCTGAGCGCAGAAGTGAAGCAAATTGACTCTGTAGAGGATTTAGGGAATGGAGGGAGTAGGGATAAACCCCAAACCAAACAGGATCTGCAGGGAAGGTGAAGCATGGTGGAGATGGCAGATGTGCAGCTGGAGGGACATGGAGCATCTCTGATTTGCAGGAGAATGGGAAAACCTGGAAGTAGCACACGCATCCTCTGGAGATGTGGCTCGTAGGGATGTGCCACCATCACCTCTGGGGGACAGGATTATCTGGGCTCTGTTCCATCACTCGCTGTCGAGGGCCCTTCCCCATCTCGATGGGGCTGTGGAGGAAAGCAAGGAAACTCGTGTGCTGGTACAGGCAGAGGTGCAGATCCCATGGCTGTAAATTTGGGCTCCTGCATCAGCTCAGGGTGGGCTGCAGAGGGTCCCACCATCGCCGTGGGATGGGGTGTCCTGTTCTCTCTGTGGCTGGGTGCCCTTACCTGGGGAGAGCCAGCAGTGCAGAGCTGCCCTGGGCTGTCCCATCCCAGCCCTTTGCCTCGTGCTGGGAGGCTGCTGTGGCCTCCAGCACCCCGAGTGCTCCGTCTCCAGGTGATAAAAGCAGGAGGAGAATTGCACTCATGGAACAGGCTCAACCATCATCGTGCCGACAGTGCCAGGAACTCAGGCACTTCAAAAGGCAGTTTTGCATTTCTTCAGATGCCTCAGTGTAAGCGCAGTGACAGAGTTGCTGAAAGCACATTAATTATTAGTAAAGACTTTTTTTCTTTTTATTGCAAGACAAATTAAACAACAGAAGAAAACAGGAGGTGTTACACGAGATGTTAATCCACGGGAGAGTGACAGCAGCAAAAGCCACAAATAATTCATAACATGAAAGTCAGGACATTTAATTTTTGGCTTCTTGTTTGCATTTGGCATCCATGCACATGCTCAGTTGCCACTTCTCTTGTGCTCCAATACAGAGGTTTCGGAAGCTGTTAGCTCTGGAAAAGGTGAAACTTGGAATTAAAACAATTCTGTCTTATTCATGTTTGCCATGTGCTCTGGAACTGTTGCTACCAGTCGTGAATTTCCAATTATTAAAAAACTTCTTTCCCTATTTGCTGAGCTCATTGCTCAAAAAAGGGGGCAATGAACTTGAGAATGGGGTTTGTAACAGTGAAAATAGGAGCGTCTTGCTGAGGGAAGATTGCTGGAAAGGGGATTACAGCAGCACTTATCAGAAACGTGATGCGAAGTGTTTGCTGACTATGCCAGCAGCTTATGATGCTGCTGTGAGAGCGGGACCTGAGGGCTATGGCAGCAGCAAAGGGCTGTAGCAGTCAGCACCTACCAGAGCTCCAGCCTGGACTGAGGTCCGGTTCTACTGGGTCTGGGTCCCAAAAGCACTTCCTGGAGGGGCACTTCCACCACTGTGTGATGGGGACACATTCAGCACGTGTCCCTGTCTGGTGGGATTCAGCTGGTGCAAAGCATTTCCTTAAAAAGGACTTTGGCTTTGCATGTGCCTCTGATGTCAGTTGTGGATTGCTGTCCTCTAAAATTTAGTGCAACTTAGCATCTTCCTGGCTGTTGCCAAAAACTGGAGTCAGTGCTGTCAAATTGATTTTCATTGAGCTGTTACAGCCACTGAAGCTGCTGGGGAGGATCGCAGCCATATGGCACGAGGTGCTGCAGACGAGGTCCCCTGTGCCACACCGAGCCGTGGCTGGAGATGTTGAGCTGACAGGTGCAGAGGTCACGGATCTGGAGCAGGGCGGGGCCTCGGCACTGGAGTGTGGCACAGGAGGCCACCAGAAACCCCCTGAAGGAGGCAAAGTGGTTGGTGCTGGTGGTGGAGGCCCCCGCCGCGTCCCCACCTGAGGAGGAGGAAACCAGGAGTTTCAGACATTTCCACCTCGGTGTGCAGACCGAGTACTCCTGCTCAGCACAGTGGTTGGAGTCCAGGTGACAAGGCTGCAAATCCCACGTTATTCCTTCACCTCCCAGCAAAAAAAGCCTCTGACTGAGAGTGTTGAGGGTCACGTCCTGCTTCTCAACACCTGTGGTTCCCCTCGAGTGTCCCTCAGAGCCGAGGACACGCCGATGGCTCTTGGCAGGGAAACCCCTCCTTTTGGACAGACAGGCTGTGTGGTGAGATCAGCCAAGGGCTGGTCACTCCTGGAGCAGTTAGGCACGTGTGGGCAGGAAGAGTCACAGTGGAATTAAGTGATTAGAAATACATAAATATTAATTGCTTATGAACTCCCTTTATGACACTTGCAGGCAGCAGAAGTTAATAAATCACTACTGGGATTAACCCACAGAACAGCAATGCAGAGTGTATCTGAGATGAGACAGCAGTGGGGAAGGGGAGCTTTTCTGGAGAGGAGGAAGCACCCTTTTAGACCAGGCCCCAGCAGCACAAAGCTATTTTCTTTTTCCCAGGGTTTCGTGTCTGGAGAGGGGAGCCTTTGCTCCCTGAAGCACAGATGCACCAGCGGGGGACACCTACGGTGACTCGCTGTACCAGTCCCTTTGTAGGAACCAGACGTTTGGTTCTTGTGTGTAGCAGGGTCCCTGTGCAGATCCCCAGGGAAATACCCACCCTGTCCCTTCGCCATGGTCTGGGTGTGAGACCAGCCAGTGCCACCCTGGGCACTGTGGCAGCTCTAAAACCTCATTCATTTCACTGCATGTTTCCGGGACATCCTTTGGCGGCTGCTGAGGAGGGGAAGAGACTTTTTGCTCTTCAGTTGCATTTCTGGGGGACAGGCAGCAGTCTGTTTTCTCAAATCTGGTACTTGAGTTTAAACTTGTCCTGGGGCTGTCTTGGTTTCAGTGGCAACTTTGCAAGGGTGATTTGTATAAATGGGTGCTGGTAGTGGATTGCTGTTGTGGAAATCTACCTTGCTGAGGTGAATCTGTTATTTTTTGTCAAAATTTAATTTTGCCCAGAGCAGTTATTGTTACCAGAGCTTTCTAATTATTTTTAATAACCAAGCTTACATATGCTTGAATCCTTGCAGCAGTGTAGCTTGATATATTCATGCAGGAGCATGAAGGAGGCTTTTCTTCCGTTTGTTCTCCTGCTCCCCCTAATCCCCATTCCTGTCTGCTCTGCCTTGCTGTCCTTTTCATCACAGTGAAAAAGCAAGGCCTGGGAAAAGCAGCAGTGAAACCCTGTGCCAGGATCCCAGGCGTGAGGACACCCGTGCGCCCAGACCAAGGGGCTCTGGCATCCTGCAGGCTTTGGCAGTCCCAGGCTTGCTGCCCTTCCTGTGGGCACAGGGAGCTTTGAGGGAAGCAGGACCTGCTCCTCTCCTGTGCAGGCAGTGCTTGAAGCCAAGCAGAAAGAGCTGGTCACCGAACTGCACCGGGGGAGAAGGGTCACCCTGTCTCTCCGCCGGCGGTTCCATGGGAGTGAGGCAGCTGGGAGACGGCAGCAGGACCCCAGCTGTGGTGCACAACAGTCACATCATCAGTAACCACCGTGTCCTCCTGGTGCTGAAGCCGTGATATGGAGGGGAACGCATCCCACACCTGTGTTGGAACTTACTGCTTAGAGAAACACCGGGGATCCTGTTCCTGGATAAGCCTGTTCAGCCCCTGCTGCTACAGAGGGGGACAGAAGATTCCATTTGACGAGGCAGAATAGACCTGGGCTCTGTTATCAGAGCACAGAGAGCTGGACTAATACAGAGAAGCTTTTGATTCACTCTGAATTTTGCAATGAGGGTTTGTACTGTGAGCATTGCAGGCTGCATGCAAATGAAGGCGATGTTACCTGACTCTGGCTTGGTTGCTGGATTGAGATTTAATGAGATTCTTTGGTTTGCCTTGTGTCAATCTGTTGTAGTTAAGTGAGATTTCTTCCCCCTACTGTGTTTTGCCTTTCATGCAATTTTGCAACACTTCTTGTACTCCTAAAAGGGCCTTTTGGTGTCTTTGAAAGTTTCTCAACGCAGCATCTCTCTGGACAGAGTAAATGAAGATTAAACCTCGGCAGATAGCAAGAGAAAACAAGCAAATGTCTTTGCAGAATCAAAGTGCAAGGGCAGCAGCGGAGGAGCTCCGAGGTTTGTGTCTTTTGTCTGGTAAACCAGAACACTTGGACAAACCTTTTCCTGGAGCTGGGGGCTGGTTGGTCTCTCTAGGCTGGGAATCTCTGGTCTCAACTCAGCTGCTATTTTCATGAAATGTGCAGGGACCCCAATAACTGTGGGGCAGCAGGACACTGGGGATTGGGCAAAACCTCCTCCAGCTCTGCTGTGCAGCCGGGCACTGACCAGCCTTTCTCCACCTGACTTTGTCTGCTAATGGGATCTCATTACCTGTTCATTTCCATACTGTTTTTCTTCCCAATCAGTGGAATAAACTCTATAAAAACTCTATTATCAGTCTTCATTATGCCCAGGCTTGTTATGATGGTGAATTAATAGACTTTATCTTGGCATAAGTCAGAAGGCATCAGCCTCTCTTTTCCCTATTAATTTGCAGAGGGATTAGTTTTAAATATTCTCTCTATGAAGCTGCTTCTGTTGTTTTCTGGCTCTGCTTGGGTTCAGTCTGTTTTAAGCCTCAGTGTTCCTGATATGCCTCTTCATTATGAGTTCAGAGGAGGAGGCTATGAACAGAGGAGGAACATGTTCCTGTGAACCAGGGTGCTCAGCAAGCTGGTTTTGTAGGTGCAAGTGTCCTCGTTGTGGGTGCAAGTGTCCTCATTGGAAGTTCTGGGGAACACACGAGTATTTGAACAGCTGCTGGTGAACAGCCCAGCCCAGCAAATCACCTTCTCACGAAATTGCCTTTCCTGTCAAATTGAGGAATACAGCAGAGTGCTCTTCCAGCTTAAACCCGCCTTTCTCCAGGTTGTAATGCTGTTTGCCTTTTCTATACAACTCTGTAAGCTCATCAGTGTTGTACAACAAATGGTTAAGTGTGTTTCGAACCATGAGCGATCTCTGCCACAGCCGGTTCTGTACATGGTGTTTCCAGATAGGAAAGGTGATGGAGAAGAAGAGCCATCTGTTCACAAGCAGCTCACACATGGATGTCACGGCAGGGCAGCACAGGAAGCTGTGCCATGCCCAAGGTGTTGAGGGGTCGGGTGCCGCTTGGGCACAGGGGTGTGTCCGGCTGCCCCCACTGCAGCGGGGAAGGGGACATACCACTGGTCCCCAGCAGTGCCTGGGAACTGCCCAGGGTGAGGAACAAACACTTGGCACGAGCTGGTGGTGGATAAACCTGGGCACTCTGAATGGGAGATACTGGGGACATGTGCAGACCGTCACATTTGCACGTTTGTGTAATGCTGGTTCCGTTCCCTCGTGGTCACGAGAACTGCTCGGCTCAGGTCTTGCCTTGCTCTGTAGGACCCTTGTCAGACACGTCTGCCCACCTTCTGTAACTGATCCTGCTTCTTGTCTCTTCTCTCTGTCGTGAACAGATGAAATCCTCCGACATCGACCAGGAGTTGTTCACTGAAAGTTACTGCAAGGTGTGCAGTGCTCAGCTCATCTCCGAGTCCCAGCGCGTGGCCCATTACGAGGTAGGACGTTCTTGTCTGTGGCTGCGCTGTCGCAGTTCCGCTCTGAAAACTCGGGATTCGAAGAACTGTTTCTACTGGTGGTGTCTTACTCTGCCAGTGATGTCACTGCAGCCGTGTCTGCGGCGTGTCTGGCTTTTTCTTCTGTCTGAATTTGCCAAGTCAGGCTGCGACTTAAACGGGACTGAAGGAAACACTGTTAGCGAGGAGAGCAATTAAGAGTGCAGCAAAACGAGCTCAGGTTGTACTAAATTTGCTGCACTGTGCTTTGCTGAGTAGGAATCACTGATTGTGCAGAGAATAGATTAGTATTTGTGAATGTATTCAAGCACTTAAGAGGTGGCAAGCAATGAACAATTAGAAAGGATGGATTATTAGAGGTGCGTTAGAACAGCGATTAACAGCACTGCATATCTTCAAAACAAACTTAAATACGTTCCTGTTAAATAAGGAGGAAATTATTGAGGGATATGCTGCTGTAAATCCCTCAGGAAGGGAAACCCACTGCCTCTCCGTGTGTCAGCACCTGCTCCCTGCGCCGTGGGGAATGTGCTCCGAGCTGGACTGCAGCAGCCTGGTGTAGATCCTGCCATGGTGAGGGCTCTCAGTGTTCACCAGTGAGAGGACAGAGATTTTCAGGTTCAGATGCAGAGGAGGTGTAGGGTCACCGTGTGTGGCTGTGCACGAGGAGTCAGAGTGCAGTCCATCACCCCTTGCATGGCAGGAGCTGTGCAGGGACTGTCCTCCCCTGGGGATGTCAGGCTGAGGAGGGATGTGTGAGATGGTCCATGAGAAGTGATGCATGTCTACATCCTCTGTATTTACATAGAGGGTATATACAGAATAAACTGTGTTAACTTTATGTATTTGTCATATGAAACATAGAGACAATATAGATATTTAGATAATGTGGAATAATTTGGTTGGATTTGATGGTCTTGGTGGCCTCCAACCTGAACGATTCTGTGACTGTGTGTGAAGAACCTCTGCACTCACGGGAGCTGTGTTTTGCCCCTGCTTTTGGGCACTCAGTGTCTGTGGTGTTCCAACAGACCAGAGTTTGTGCGCAGGGACCTGGAAGATGAAGTTTCCCCAGACATTTGCTCTGACTCAAGTGTTTTGTAATGGATATACGGTGGAGACATCTGTGTGGCCAGTGGAGACGTCCGAGCAGCTTAATGTACGTGATCCGAGGATGCTGCGCTGCATTAATTAACAATGGGAACAAGAACACACATTTCCTTGTAAGGCACTTTACACGTCTGTTTTGGTGACTTCCTTAAGAGCTCTTTTGTAACTGCTCCTCTGGCTGCCCTCGGTGTGCAGCAGACATCCCTGGCAGCCGCTGGGAAGTCGAAGGCAGAAGTTTTAGGGACACCTTCCAGATCTTGATCTGGGCACTGTGGGTGCCGAATTTTGTCTACAGGAGGCAGGAGCGTTGCAGCAGGAATGGGAACAGCTCCTGGTGAGCCACTGAGTGCTCAGCCAATCTCTTCTCCTCTGCTCCTGTCACTGTAGGTATGAGCTGAATCACTAATTCATAGCAGATGTTTTTGAAATGTGGAAAACAACACGGTTTTCTGTTGTATATTTTAGTGCGAGGTGTTGTGCTCGTTTGTCGTCCCCGGTGAGATCCCAGCAGACGCTGTAGACGTTCGGCACAATAATGTCATTCCCAACCCTTGCCCGTGGGTTGCGTAACGCAGAGCAGAGGGATGGGGGGAGCGAGCTGGGGGGGCTGCTCGGGGTGGCCCAGGCGCTGGGGGTGCCCCTGCCCCGGGGCTGTGCCGTGGCCTCGCAGCAGCCGCTGCACTTGGTGGAGAGGCTCGTCCCTTTGGGACGTCTGGCTCTGGTCACCGCCCCGGAGTGTGACAGTTGTCCTCCTGGCACCCCGGTCCCAAGAACCCACAGGCACAGCCAGAGGCTGAAAACCTGCCCGGAGGTGTCCCAGGGAGGTGGAGCTGAGTGCTCCATCCTGCCTGGGGCTGCCAGCCCTTGCTGGAGGCCATTAGTTAATAGAGGAATGTAAAATTCTGTTTCTTCCTAATTAACAAAGTAGCTGGTCACTTTTTTCACGCTTTTTGTTGTTTTTTTTTTTTTTTTTTCTTCTTACTTTTAAAAAGTGTTCTGTAGTTAAAAACTGATTCTTTTCATAGGGGAAATAACAGCTTCAGCCGACTTAAATTTTCTGCAAATCCATTTTCAGGAGCCCCCCAGGGTGGGCACTCTGGCTGTCCACGGGCACTGAGGGTCCTTGGTGTCCATGCAGCTGCGAGTACTGGGGTTTGTTTTGGTCAGCATTGCCCTTACCCTTCCTGAGCCAGAGCCTGGAGAGAAAGGGGATTGATCCGCTGCCTCGCTAGCGCAGTTGAGTGAGCTCTGCAGCCCTTGTGCCAGGGACTGGAATCTTGGCTCTCTGTGCATGCAAAATAAGACATTTCTCTGTAAGAAAATAGAGGGAAACAGCCTATGAAAGGGGGATGTTTTTATCTTGCCAAAGAGGAATAGTCAATTCCAATCGCTGTCTCGTCTCCTTCTCCGAATCACCAACCAATAATTCTCTTCTTCTGCGCTACTTTGCCAGGATTAAAAAATAATTTTATGTCGGTCACGCAATATTAAGCGATATTATTTCCAAGGGCAAGTGTAGTGGAAAAATGACAAAAGGATCAGGGTGTGTGCAGCATATTTTTGCTTCCAACTTGACATACAGCAAATACTGCCCTTGTTTCATGTGCTTTGTGCAACTGCGTTTCTTGCGCGGTCTGATGCGTCTGCTGTGCCCTGGCTTTCCTTCCCGCCCCGGTGGAACTGCCAGGTCCTGCCCTCCTCCCCAGGGTTCACCCCAGGACAGAGCTGAGCCCAGTAGCTGCCTTGGGATATTGGCCTGTAATGACGTTCCCAAGTGAGGGAACGCCTTAACGAGCTCCGTGCCCGCTGTGGAGCTGAGGGTCTCGAGAGGTTGATGCTGGGCAGCTTTTGTGCAGCTGTGAGAGATGAGACAAATCTTCCTGGTCGGTGTCGATGCCTGAAAGAGCATCGGGGCATTTCACACCTTCTCGTGTCCCACTGTCAATGTGCTGTGCTTGCTGCAGTGCCGCTGGAAGTCTGTGCCCCAGAGATGGGTTTTTTCTTTTCTGTATCTCTGCATCTCGTCTCCCTCTGGAGCCCGAAGCCTCTTTGCTGCTGAATTCTCTCAGGATCTCCTGTAAATTAACACTTCCTTCCAGCTCTGTCTTTGAGAGGGGTTGTATCACTCTGGTGAGCTGCTCTGTAAATTAAAAAGCTGAAAAAAAAAAAAAGAGCTAAGGTTTCTTAGTTAGCTTTGAGTCCTCATCTCTGTATAGAAGTGTTCACAGCCATTAGGAAGATGTTACCATTTATTTTCATGTTTCCCCTTGAAAATCCTCCAGGAAAATTACCTCATATGCAAAGTTGCTCTCAGATTTCACCCTGAGCTGCACATTCATCACCACATTTGCTCCTCAAGCTGCTATAATGCTTTTCTCCATTGTAATCTTTATTGCTTCAGGTGTTCAGGCAATGCTTTGCTTTGCCATTTAAAATGAAGGAAGACTCCGGGTCTGGAGGAAGAGCAGCCCAGAAGGTGCTGTGCAAGTGTCAGCTCACCTCCTGAGATGAGGGAACGATGCTTGAATGCTCGTGGTGGAGCAGCAGGGGAGGGCAGAGGCACAGCGTATTAAAATTCAGATGCACAGGAAACTGGGGAGAACAAATAAAGTGCCGTGCCCTTTGGCTCCTCTCCGGAGCTGAGTGCTCTTTGGAATTTCTCACTCTGTCTCCGGAGCGCAGCAGGCGAGCGATATCGACAGCCTCATCAATACTCCATGTCTGCGTGGGCTGGAGCAGCGCTGGGGTTAATCTGCTTCCAGTTGGGCTGTCCTTGGCTGGAAACGGCATGAAGCGATGGCTTGTCTGAAGGAATAATAAACATTGTTTACTATTGGCACATTAGTGCCTTAAGGATCAAGATGTGTGTGCTCAGAAAGGCAATCCTGTGTCTGAAATATTAATGCGCTGCAAGAGCACATACTCTATTTAACAAAATAAATGCTGTGCTAGAAAGCAAGGAGCTGGAATGTTCTGTTTCTGCTCCTAGCTCCCTGCGTGAGATGCTGCAGGCATTTCCAGGATGGAGGAGTGGAAAGGATGTGCTTCAGCTGGAAATAAAGGCTGCACAGGGCTATCGTGTGTCGGGGTTCTGCTGATGTCAGTGATCATGGACGGGAAGGTGACATTTGCTGGCCATGAGCTCTCTCCTGTGTTCTGCCACTGCTGCTGCTCACCTGTCACGTTGTGTCTTGCTTTGGTGGCAGTAATGTGTAAATCCTTCAGAGGATGAAGGAGGAGGGGACCTGTTGTTCCTGTGACCTTCCCCACCACTGCTGGAATCTGCTCTGCCATGGTGTTCACGGCGTTTGGTGGCTGCTCAGACATTACGGTTATCCTGCAGACTGTGCTGGTCTTTGGTAGGAGAACCTTGGCTTGAGGAGGAAAAGCTAATGAAAGCGTGTTTGTGTTGCAGGGATGATGAAGGTGCTGCTCTGTTCTTTGTGTGTGCACACACAGGCCTCCTGCAGATTCCTTGGCACCCAGTTTGTGTGGTGGTAACGGCCCCAGTTAAAATATGTTGAGGTTAATGGGGTCACCCACTGTATATGAGTGAGGTAGGTGGGTGCCAGTGTTTTAGGGCACAGGGCATGTGCTGCCATCCTGCACAGAGCCCATATGGACACGCAGGGCAGTGGCAGCTGCTGGATCACGTGTGCTGCAGAAACCAGTGGAGATGGGGTGGGACTTTACAAGGCGCTGTGTTACTGCTCTGTTGTCAACATTTACGGCCGAACATTACTTTTAATGCACTTCCAGTGTCACAATCTATTGCTAAACAGCAGCAACAGCAGAGCAGATGCAGCCCTGTGCACAGCTTCCTTCCAGGTACCTCTGTGCAGAGGCCTCTTGCTGGCTAAAAATAGCTGAAGTTTGAAGGTCCTTCCAGAGCAGTAGTAAAATGCCCAGGGAATGGGACCCCAGGGTCAGGCAGTAATGGAGAGGCACGAGGGAGGTCACACTGATCCCACGTGGAACGAAAGCAGTGAAAGGTTGCTCTGCTACCCACGAGGGGCTTGCACTGGCCAGAGTCCCCAGGAGAAGTCCTGCAGCTCCTGCCTTTCCGTGGCATTCCCTTCCTGCTCCTGCTGCACAGGAGGGCACCTCTTCATTCCAGGTATTCGCTCCTGCTGTCTTTAAAATACTGAACTTGCAACCCGTGTTTGGGTGGGGGTTCCAGGTGTTTGAAAGCAGAGCCTTCAGTTCTTGCCGTGTGTTGTGACAGTCCCGCCCGCGCGTGCGCGGGGCTGACGGGCTCTCGGGAGTGACTGGCACTGACGTGCTGCAACCGACACTTGTTTCAGGCACTGAGGATGGAATGGGAACAGTGGCATCCCTGCTGCTGCAGAGCCAGTGCTGGGCAGCTTGCGTGCACAGGAGATACTGCATTTGTGTTAACTCTTGTTGCCCCCCTGGTACTGGGGTGGTGGGGCTGTGCCAGCAGTGAAGTCCTCCCACACCTCGAACGCTGGTACCAAATGGCACCGTGGCCTGAGCTGAGGAACCTGAGCTGCAGTTGCAGGCAAGCAGGAAGGGTTTAGCTTGCTGCATAAAGCACTTTCGAGAAGCTCTCAGCCTGCTTACTCTGTCCCTGTGTCCCCTTTCCCTTGGCTTGTTCGTAGAATCATAGAATGGATTGGCTTGGAAGGGACTTTTGAAAGTCTAGTCCAACCCCTGCCAAGGGCAATATCACCTTCAGCTCCATCAGGTTGCTCACGGAGGTGCTGGAAACTGGCTGGAAAAATCCCTTAATGCCAACGGAGAAGTAAATGCATGGTTGTGTTAGTGTAGATGTAAGATCCACTGCAGAGGGAATGTGAGGGAGTGATGTGAGAAGGGACTTCTGGTAGGTTTGGGGAGGAGCAGATGCCTGTGATGACCCCGGTTGTGGGGGACAGGTCCGTGGGCGCTGGGACCACGTGAGCCAGGTTCTGAGCCCGGCTGCTCCTGCCACGCTGCTCCAGCAGCAGCCTCCAAGGAGAGTTATTTCCTCTCTGCAGGGTACCCAGCAGTGTGCTGGGCAAGAAATACTTTGACTACAGTCAAAATCAATACAGGAAGTGATGAAGTTAAAGATCACAGCTGAAATGGTGATTCCCCAGACAGAAAATTCATGCTCAGGGTCCTCACTTGGAGTCAGCTTGGTAAGCGGGGAGGAGTGATCACAGATGTAGGGAAGATGAAGTGAGCTAGTGGTTGCTTGGCTGAATAGATCATCAGTAATTGCCTTTACATGTAAACAAATCAGTGTCCAAACCAGTAATGTTCCTCTCTGTTGCTGTGAAGCGGCCACTTTGGTGGGGGTGAGAATCCAGCGGAGCACTCAGGAATTGTGGACACATGTCCGTGTGCCCAGGAGGGCACAAGCACGGGTAGACACTTTTTGAAGAATTAACTCACGGAGGAAAAAGGGGCAGTTGATAGAAATGACCATAAATTGTAAGTGAGGCTTTGCAAAAATTACAAAGGAAGAAAAGGGACATTGACAACCAGCCATGTCTGGAATAAGAGCCGGGAGTTTGGCTCTGCGGTGAACCACGGGGATCTTGACAGTGTTTGCTGGTCGCGTGGGTAGGAGAGGCAGAAAAGGGAAGGCGTTTGCTGAAAATACTTCTGCCCTCTATTTAAAAAACGCAGAGGATGTTGTTATATCACAGAGGGAGGAATAGATTGGTCCTGTTCCAGTAGAAATTTGGGAGTTTGTTAGGCAGCGATTATGAAATCCAGAATGTTGTTGTTTGAGTTGGCAGGTCCAGTAATTAATTCACAAGCAAGAGTTTGGAGCGCACTGGCCACACGCTCTGCACCATCACTGCTGACCCTCCATGGGCCCAGGAAAGTGGAGGAGGTTTCCAGGACGAAGCGAGTGTGGAGCCAGGCATGGCAGCGCCGGGGGACCCGCACTGGGAGCTGGAGCCCTCCAGCTTGGCACAGCTCCTGGGCACAGCAGGCTCGGGAGAGGGGCTGGAGGATGATGTAATTGGGTTTCTGCATAAGGTTTGGAGAACTGGGGCAGCCAAAATAACTTTCTCTCTTTTGATGAGATTACAAGCAGGGCCAATACAGATAATAAAGTTGGTGTAATCATGTGACTGCATGTTGCATGGCAATTTAATTAAGAAACTGCCAGCACACAGGAAAACCCAACACTGTAGACTGAAAGGATTAAAACCCACCCGATGGGTTTCTGAAAAAGAATTTTTTACAAGCTAAGAGAAGCTGCAGCCATTTGGGCTGTCAGGTGGTTCCTCCCTTTATCTCCCACTGGTGTCCCTGCTGATGCTCGGTGCGGCCACGCGTCCCCCAGCGCTGGCATCCCTGGCCTTTGGCTGGGGAAGAGGTCACAGAGAAGGAGGAGCAGGAGGGGAAGGGCAGACCGACCGAAACCACGGAGCTGCCAGCACAGGAGGGAGCGAGGATTGATGAAGGGATCTGTGGGGAACGGGGAAATGAGATCAGATGCCAGCGCAGCGTGAGGGGAGCTGCAGACATGGTTGGTTTGAACCTGGTGAGGGGGGACGGGAGGAGGGCCCTCACAAAATGGTGAAGTGTTTCAGACTGTCAGGTCAGCTTGAATCAGCTGCAAAGAGGGAGCAGATCTGGGGCTGCAGTGGGGTGCCGAGCTCGTGTGGTCTGCTCGCCCAGAGCCCTGGGCAGACACAGGGCAGGGGGATCTGTGTGTGTCTGTGCAGCCTGGCAAGCCTCGGGCTGCTGCCTCAGCTGGCGACTTCTGGCCATGTGAGGGGAGACGTGGTCAGTCCTCCCCAGAGCCGCTGGTACATGCACAGAGAAGGGATGAGCAGCCCCTCCATCATCCGGGGCGAGCAGGGCTGTGCATCCCAAACCAGCCCTGTCTCCAGCTCCCGGGCCCTGCCAGCTGCCCCCGCGCCCGCTGAGACCTCGCTGCCTGCTCTCGCCTCTTGCTCCGGGCAAAGTGTGCTCCAAAACCTGATTTATGCAAGATCAAATTGCATTTCATAGCACAGTTTAGCTCTGCTTTGCCCTTTTATGTTTTAGAGTTGAATTGCCAGAACTCTGCTGTCTCTGCTACAGTCCTCTGTATTAGAGTAGATTTGATAGAGATAGAAATGATCCATTTATTTACTTTTATTGATGAGCCTTACAGTAGCACATGAGCTTGCAATGCAGAACTCTGCAGCAGCTGTGTGAAAACAGGCTCTCTCAGAGCTCCCTGCGTGGCCAGGACTGGTTTTCAAGCCTACGGTATTAAGCCAGACTTCGTGCCTTTGAAAGGTGCCGGTTCCCACTAGAGACAGGGAAATGAAGTGAAAATGCCCTTGGTATAACACTCCGTACAGCTACAAAAGAAATATTCACAGGCACAGAAACACCCTCATTGCACCCAAGATGAGGTTGTGGTGGCTGTTGGAGGTGCCTCCACAGGCAGCGTGCTGGTTCCAGACTGTGGATTTACACATGTGGCAACGTTTTGTCTTTTCTGAGGCTTGTGCGTGTGGTGAGATGGATCAAAATGGAAGCTGGAGGTGCCCTGATCCCAATTTATCCTGGTTTTCTGGCTCCTGTTCGTGGTTCTTCCTTTGGCTCCACTGTGTGTCTGGCACTTGCCGTCCTCGTGCCTTGGAGCTGCAGGTTTTCTTTGCGGAGGGAGAGGATAAGCCACAGGGCTGTTTGCGAGCATCACACTAAGAATAATCACTGTGCTCCTGCCGTGCTCCTGCCGGGGTGCTGCGATGATAAATACACATGTAAATGTAGGAAATACCAGAGATAAAATGGATGACAAATGGGCTGTGCTTCCTCCGCTCCGCAGAGGGAAGGAGATGCTCACCACGTTCGTGCCGAGGCCAGGGATGAGTCTGAGCTCCTCTTTTATAACCGCAGGATAATGAGGCCGCATGAGGAGCCGTGCAGTTTTAGATTATGCCAAACATAAGTTATTTCCTTACCTTGGCTTTTGTAAGTCCAAACAAATGCGTGAGTTAAGGTGAGCGGTGTTTTACAGAAGGCGGAAGCTCTGCTGCCTTTTAACGCCGACACTTGGGCATCTTTTATGGCCCAGCTGAGCGCCAAGGAGCAGAACCATAATAATGATTCCTCTTAACATCTTGCCTTTGCAGTTTGCACACGCCCAGCAGCCCCCCCCCCCAAACATTTTACCCTCTAAACCAAGCAGGCTGTGGCTGTGTGCGTGTGGGCATCGTGACGTGCGGCATGAACTCACCCGAGGGAAGAGCCTCGTGACTGTGGGGAGGATGACTCGAGGGAGGCTGGCTGCTCTGCGGGGTGTGGATGCTCAGGGGAGGAATTCAGCTGAAAAGCTCTGGCCACATTGCCTTCACAGTGTGTTTGACTCTCCCTGTGCCGTGCGAGGGACCCGCCGAGCGGCGCTCCGGGCAGGAAGCGGGAGCGCGGCCAAGTGCCGGGAGTGACGTCGCACCTCTGTCCTCTGCATTTCAAACATCTATTTTGTCATTTCCTAATCACGCTCTTGCTGTCTGGGCTGCTCGTCTGATGGCTGGAGCTTTGGGGTTTCCTGCACTTAGCTCTGACCGTGGCAGGTCACATTTGCTAAATGCAGCAGGAAGACAAGTTGAGGACAGATGCTTGACGTTATTTATCTTGACTGATTTGCTCCGTGGATAAAAATTATTGTATGGTCCCATTTCTGCATACAAATACAAATTATAGCTCCCTGCAAATTTTGCTCTCTGCCTGAAGCTCAGTAACCCCATCTTTCCATCTGCCCCACCATGGAAATGGTTTGGTAAAAAACTGCCCTTCCCTCACCACCTGATCCCCCCTGTGTCTCGGAGAGGCTGCAGGCAGCAGGACTTGCAGCTGGTCGGGGTGGACCATTTCCTCTGCTAATGGCAGGAGTCCCAATCATTTCAGCTCATTGCAGCTGGGTGCAGAGCCCTGTGAAACCTCTGTGAGGTGCAGATGCTCCTCACCTGGGTCCTTCCCCCTTTCCTGCTCCGGTGTTGGATACATATGTCCAGGGGGTGTGAAATCTGGTTGTGGGCTGCTTTAGTGAGCACAGCAAGAGTCTCTGGCCCCTGGCAACTTCAGCTCTCCTTTTTCTTTTGTTTTTGTTTTCCAGAGTCGGAAGCATGCCAGCAAAGTCCGCCTCTATTACATGCTTCACCCCGTCGATGGAGGCTGCCCAGCGAAAAAGCTCCGGTCAGAAAACGTGGGTATAATCCAAGTCCCTGTTTATTCAGCTGCTTTGTGAATCATTGACTCTGGGCTACAACGTTCTCTCTGTTACAGGCGCAGACGATCAGGTGCCCAGAGGTAACATTTAGATTAGCTGAAACGCAAAGTAACTGGAAACAATTTTCAATAAACTACACAAGAATTATGTGCATCAGCAACAGTTAATTGCATCTGTAGTTATTGAATGTCCTTCCGTGGGAAAAAGCATGCTGATAACAAATGGCAGGGCCGTGTGCTCACGTACGGAGCCGTGCACGGGCACCTGGCACAGGGTGCGGGGCACAGAGCTGCTGTGGTGGTGCCGTGTAAGGAGCTGTGTGTGTACACCCGGCACCTGCTTCTGTGCCCTGCTGCCCGCAGGGGCTCAGGGGATGACAGTGGTACCACTACCATGCCCTGGCTGAAAACCCCCCGGGGCAAGGAAGAGGCCCCCCGAAAGCTGTGTGACCCCCAGGGGCTCTGTGGACAAACAAAAGGGAGGAGCTGGAGCAGCTCACAGCCGTTTGTCAGGCAAGAGAAGGAGACTGAACTTGTAAGAGAAGGATTCATGGGCAATTATTTGGCTCTTTCCCACATTCTGGGGCTGGTGAGAGCTGTGGTGAAGCTCCCAGCACACAGCATCCAAACCAGTTCAGTGTGACTGGGGATGAGCACTGTTGGTATTTACTGAGGTATCTTCTAATTAAAGGGAGCAGGGTGCAAATTTTGCCCAAGGAATCTGAAGGCTCCTTCACACAGTAATTGAAACATTAGCGAACATTTCTGTTGCACATGGAGTACTTGCAGATGCAGTCTGCCCCTTGACAACAGGATCTCACTGCATTTTTAGTGAGTTATTAATGACAGTGTGAAAGGCTCAGTGGGCAGGCACATACAGACTGGGAACATGATCCTCCAAGGAGTTTGATTATGTGTAACAAGGAACCACATGCTGCATGTGCATCTCAGCACAGGGATATGGAGGACAGAGAACCAACCAGACCTCAAATAAGTCAAAGTTGAACTATTTCCTATTTCTTTCCTGAAAGGCAGCATGGAGAAGGAGTGTAATTCTGTGTTTGCTGATGCTTGTGCCAAGGGAAACCCTGGTGGGAGGTGGATTAATGCTCTAGGTGAATGCTGGGCTAAGCCAGACCTAAATTCTAAAATTATTTATGTTATGAAAATATAGCAGGGAAAATCTGCCAATGTTTACGGCTCAAAGTAGGCTCGTTGCTGATCAGATATTACCCCAGCCTTTGCATTTAGAGAGAACAGAACTGTTTAGGACATCTCTAATGCTGCACAGTAACATCCCTGCCACGGACACGTGTGGCTGTGGTGCCCAATCCCAGCAGTGTCACTGGGCCACAGCACAGCAACTTTAATGAGTATTAGAAATAATCCACGAAAACCAATTAAATTCGTGTAGAAGTATCTGCAACTTAAAAAGGAGTATTAGCCTTTTTTTTTCCCCATCAAAACTGTTACATGGCTGTATGCCATGGGGTTTGTGTCCTGCTGACCACAGAACTAACACCCTGTCCCTCTGCCAGGTGGCAGCAGGAGGAGAGGCAGCTGCACTTGTGGATTCTCGGTGCAGTGGGACCGGAGACAGTGTTTGCTTCCTGACCTTTCTGTGAGGCAAAGGGTAGTGTTGTTTGTTGTTTGAGGACTGCAAAAACACCCCGCATTCCCAAAGCACCCGTTAGCCCTTTGGAGTGAGAGGTAGGAGGCTTATACAATCAGTCTCGCACTGGATAAGGACGGGGTTGTTGTGCTCTTCATTATTGGTTTAATTTTGTGTGGAGGAGGGGAAAAACCTCATGGCTTGACCTTTCGTTTTAAATTTCTGCTTAACATTTCAGCTGAAAGTAATCTGAGAAGGTGTCAGGGCCCTGCTGAAATCACGAGTCATTTCCTCAAGTCCCAGGATTGGTAAATCAGGTTTAATCAGCCTTTTCTCGCTGCCTTTAACTAACAGGACCCTGTTTATGATCAGAACAGACATGATGAAAATGTCTGATGTGTTATGAAACACATTTTTTGGGATGGGAGAAAAGCCTTCAAATCCTTTCCAGCCCTACTGGTACTGTAATATAGTAAATGGCTTTAACCAGCTTTGGAAAGGGCTCATAACAGTGAGGATGAACGGTTTCAGGGAAGGTGGCAGGATATTAGATTCTGTTGCTGAGGTGATAGGTGGTGCTGGGGCTGCTGGAGCCAAGGGCTTTTGCCTCTCTGGGGCTGCCTCAGGAGGCTCAGCCTCAGCTCCCCATCAGTGAGGAAATCACAGTCCTTAGCGCTTCTGGGGCAGAATTTACCATGTACTGTACCTGAAATCTTCAGCACCTCCACCGAGACTAAGGTGAAACGACTGGTTTTAGGGGCAATGTTCTTACTGTGTCATTGGTACCCTACCAGGGATTTGCAACCAAAGCAGCGGTACTGGTTTAGTGAAGGAAACTAGTGATGGAAGACTTTAATTCACTCTCCAACAGGTGTAAGTGCCCACAGACACACAGCTGGGTGGTAGTAGCCGAGGTCTCCGGGGTCATCCCATCCTCCCCAGGCTGCCAGTGGCTTTGCTCCTGCCAGAGCTGGGACTGTGGGACATGTGCTGACCTTGTCACACCCCCACATTTCACTTAGGGCTTCTTTTTCCTCAGGGTGTCCAGGGCCTAAGGGGCTCCAGACTTCGTGTTTCAGCTTTAGGGAGCCATAAACTGGCTCTTTCCTTGTGCCATGAGAAAAACAGGCTCCAGAATGGAAACGACCTGAATTTCCTATGGAGCGTTACAGAAAGCAGCCCTTTAATAGCAGCACCTTCACGCACGGAAAATTAACTCAAATTTAAAAGTTATTTGGCAGTGCTTTCAGTGCTGTGGTTTATACTGCTGTGTTCAAGGGTTTGTATAATCTTTTCTTCTTAGTAAAACCTAGGAAATGAAGACAGCAGATTTGTATCTGTGGAATGAAAATCCTTACTTTTCCTGTGGATTGCTTAAGGAACATCCAGCAAAGGGCTGCAAGTGCCTGGCCTCGTGTGAGGATTATGCCTTTTAGCAGCTTGTTAACAGGCAGCCGAATAACTGAAGTTAATTCTGTTGGGCGTACGAGACTGGCTTTGAAGTTTCTAGTATTACAAAAAGAAGCCCTATAAATTAGGCTACGGAGGGGGGGAAGAAGTGGGATGTCAGTTTTGGGAGATGGATGCTCTGCCTCCGAGCCCGTGGTGTGTTCCGTTGTGTGAAGCTCCTGTGCTGCGTCGTGGCGAAGGTTCGGCTGGAGAAGGCTGCGGGGACAACGGGTAGAAATACTCCGTGTTTGGGTCTGGCAGCACGGGGTGAGGGAGCTGCCGTGCGGGCTGTGGCAGCTCAGAGGAGCTCTCGGTGCCTGGTCGCTGCCTCAGCCCGAGCTGGCGCAGAGCTGAGCAGGGATGAGGAGGGATGGGTGGGTGCATCCCCGGCGACCAGGCGCTGCCCTGTGCCCGGGCTCGGGTGTCCTGTAGACAAGGCGTGTGATTTCACCAGCTGGCTGCACCGTCCTGTCAGCGCGGTGTCATTCAGCGGGTGACAAAAGACACCCGGATCGGCTTTCCCCAGCCCCTCTGGTTACAGGTAAAACAGCCGCTGACAAATGAGACGGCATAATTACCCTTCAGGGCTGGATCAGCCTGGAACGCCTCTGGCTCCATGCAGGGCGTTTGGATGGTGGAGGAGGGAAGGGAGGTGATGCTGCTGACGGAGGATACAAACACGGGTAAACGCTTCGCAACAGCCGAGCCCAAACCCCTCCTGCACCCTGCTAACGAAGGGCGGTTCTTGGTGCATGAAGCTGGCTGCTGGGGGGCAGAGGTCTGTCATGTGTGGGCAGAGGGACTATAGACCCACCAAGAGTTTGGGGGTGACCCTCCTCCACTGGTGGTGAACCCCTACCCACTCGCTGAGGTGCTCACCCAGAGACTTGGGTGAACCCAGAGGAGCTGTGCAGCGAACTGTGGGTCAGTGGAAACGGGACCCTGGGCTCTACGTGAGGTGTCAGAAGGGTCTTTGAGGGGGGTTTTATTTTCTCTTTTTTAACTGCAGCCTAGCTGAGAAAGTAGGTTGGAAAGGAAAAAGTGTCACTGAAGAGCAGCCCTGGCAGAGGAAGAGACCGTGGTGCATTAACACTGAAGTGTATCAGCTTTTCAAACGAGCTCTGTTGGAGGCTCTTTATATGTTGCCACCACTGATGATCAATAGAGTCTGGAAATTTTTTACTCTGCTCTTAACTTTCAAGTGATTTCCCTTTGAAGACATAAAATATCTTGAGAGAAAGCTATTTAAAAGAAGTGCAAATTACACTCAGAACAGTACTAACCACCTCTTGAGATTTCTCCCTAAGGTTTAAGTTGATTTACAGTTATCAACAACAAAAAAGTGATGAAAATCAGTCGTTTTTCTAATAGTGCTTTTTGGGGGGAGAAGATGACCTTCAGTGGTGGGTCAGGTGGGTAGGTTCACCCAGGGCTGGTATCGGATTCCTGCACAATTCTGGCCAGTTCATTTGCTTCTCCCACCTGCATTGAGGGTTGTGTCCCCCAAGTCCCATCCCCTAGGTGTTTTCGGCTCTCTTACAAAAGTGCCTCAGGAGGAAGCGCTGGTGTTGGATGGCCGGGAAAGCTCCAGAGCCAGGGAACAGGAATAAAGGCTGAGGGAAGGGAGGCTGGGGGACGTGCCAGGAGCCCCTTGGCCGTGGGGGACACAGTTACAGGCTGAGCTCCCAGCACAGAGCAGAAGGTGCCAGGCAGCTGGAGGTGTCCCCAGGCTGGGCAGGGCTGGGACCAGGCAGGAGTGAGGTTGAGAGACACGAGGAAGGGAAAGTTGTTGGTACACATGGCCTTGGCATAACAACCTGGATTCCTCTTTTCTTTCTCCGTGACTGTGCTTGGTGGGCTCACACACCTCTTTTTTTGTCTGTGTTTTTGTCTCCACCCAGGGCAGTGATGGTGACTCAGTGGATAAGAACAAATGCTGCACACTATGTAACATGTCCTTTACCTCAGCAGTGGTGGCCGAATCGCATTACCAAGGGAAAATCCATGCCAAAAGGTTAAAACTGTTGCTAGGGGAACAACCAGCATTAAAGGCCACAGGTAGGTCCCGAGGCAGCGAGCGGAGCAGCAGGGGCTGGCACGGGGGGCACGGGCTCGCTGTGCCCGGGGGGCTCGGCCGCGGGGCTGGCTTGGGGTGTGCAGCAGGAACGGGCACAGCGCGGGGTGTGCAGCAGGAACAGGCACAGCTCAGGGTTTGTGGGCAGGAACGGGCACAGCGCGGGTGGCTGAGGGCTGGCGGCCGGCAGGAAGCAGCTCTTCGTTTGCCTTGCTGTCCTAACAACCTTTAAAAATTGCTGATGCTCGTTATTGTCTGCTTTGTTCGGGGGGATGAGGGGTTTGCCAGCCAGGGCCGGCCCTGGTGAGAGAGCCCTGTCTCTGGCTCCGCGCTTTCGAAGGGTTTTGCTCATGGAAGACAGTGTCTCCGCTGGNGGGGGCAGGAACGGGCACAGCTCAGGGTGTGCAGCAGGAATGGGCACAGCTCAGGGTTTGTGGGCAGGAACGGGCACAGCTCAGGGTGTGCAGCAGGAATGGGCACAGCTCAGGGTTTGTGGGCAGGAACGGGCACAGCGCGGGTGGCTGAGGGCTGGCGGCCGGCAGGAAGCAGCTCTTCGTTTGCCTTGCTGTCCTAACAACCTTTAAAAATTGCTGATGCTCGTTATTGTCTGCTTTGTTCGGGGGGATGAGGGGTTTGCCAGCCAGGGCCGGCCCTGGTGAGAGAGCCCTGTCTCTGGCTCCGCGCTTTCGAAGGGTTTTGCTCATGGAAGACAGTGTCTCCGCTGGGCACAGATAGCCAAGCCTGGCTTTAATTATCAGCAGTTACTCCACAGCTCAGCGAATGCTTGTAATAAACCTTTGGTGTTACTGTACAGAACAGGACAGAGCATAAGCTGCGCTTACCTCAGAGGGAAATCCAGGCTTTACAAACTCTTGGATTGATTGTCTCTTGATTTTTTCCCAGATGGGTTTTGTGCTTTCCTCCACAGTGATTCCACTACTGCAAGCCTATTAACTTTCACATTTAAAAAGTCAAGTGTTGGAATCGGATAATTTAACCATCTTATTGTTTGCTTAACCATAAAGTCCCTGAAAAACGCTGATAATCTGTAAAAAAAAAAAATTCCTCTGTGGTTGTGGGGACTGAGAATGCTTGAGCAAAGCACCCCCCGTCCTCCAGGAAGGATCCCTGGGCTGAGGTCCTGCAGGCAGATGCGACCCAGAATTGCTGCCAGTGGCACTTCCCTCACCACAAATTCCAAATGGAGCCGTGCGTTCTGGGCCCTGCCTAGCACGTAAATCCTCGATGGGATTAGGTAACGGGGGTTGGCTCTGTGTGTACGCGTGCTTTTGTTCCTTTTTTAACTGCACAGGCTGCAGATGCTGGTGCAGAGATACAAAGCCTTAGGTGGTGGCTTGCTCAGTGTGACCGGCAGTGCTCGGGCACCCGCGTGTCCCCAGGGTGCAGCCGGGGGTCCGGCAGCTTCCCAGCACCCCTGGTGAGCCAGGAGGAGGCTCTCACGTGAGCTGACACGGTCATTCCCAGCTGACTCACCTCGGGCTCCTCAGGCTGTTCTCTGCAGCTGGCAGAGAGTTGCAAGGGCACAGAGAGCAGCAGGGACTCGGTGTGGTGTTTATTTGTCCAGCGCTTGTGATAGAGCTTGAGCCCCATCCCTCATGTGCAGCCTGCCAGTGGCTCCTCCTCCGGCCCCAAAGGACCTGCCACAAACCCTCGTATTCCTGGTTAGGTCCAGTTGAGCTGAGGGTCACAGGAGTGCTGGATTTCAGGGAATAGCACATAGACTGATTCCCACGTAAGCTGACAATTTGGATTGTCCCGTGGGGATTGTGCAGGCAGGTGCAGGGACCACGGGGCCTGGCCAAGGCAGGGCTTCCCAATGGCTGCAGCCTTGCGTTGTGTTTTTGTCTCACTTTTGAATCACCTGGGTCGGCCTCACAAGGCTCGAAGTGAGCCACACTTCGTGCTCCAGAGAAATAGGCTCTTCAGCCGTCCTAATCACTGGGAAGGAGTAACTCAAGGACTCATCAGCTCTTCCAGGCACTTGATCTGAAAGATGAAGCTGAGCTCAGGAATACATTAATAAGCGCCTCCTTGCTCTCCAGGAGTTCTCAGAAATGTGCCCTTTGGACACAGCATTTTTTTTGGGCTTCCTAGAATCACCCAGCATTTTTCCACTGGATTTTTGTCCCAGTCCTTCGTGTCTGGCACCGGGGAGCTTTAATTCTCTCAGGCAGAGCTTCAGAGACTCCAGTGCTCGTGAGTCTTGGGAATCAACTAAGCACAGCCCCGAGCGTGCTGGCTGCTCCTGGGGAAGACATTCTGCTGCTTGATATTCTGGGGTTTCTGTCTCAGCAGTCCTGAAGAAAATCACATCTATTCTCAGTCTCCTTGCAGAGATGCACCTTTGCTGTTACCATCCAGATGGAGCACAAATCTCTCGTTCTCTGCAGGTGCTTTCAGGAAAGGGAGAAGTGCCCCAATAGTCGGGTTTCTCACAAAAACGATGTCTCATCATGACAGCAAAGTAGTTGTGATCTTTCCTGTTGCTCTGCTGTACAAGGTTGTACCCCTCAGAGGCTTTATGTCACTGCTATTGCTGATGAATTCCTCTAGTCATTTCCAACATCCTCTGTCAGCTTGCATCCCATCATCACCACGAGTTATAAACCAAAGAATTTTGGGGAAATAGCTGCTGCCTTCATTGATCTGAGTGCGGGGACCTGCAGGAATCGTTCCAGGCAAGTGGCAATAGTCCTGGCTTTGGGACTCCAGCGGGGACAGAGTAAATGGCTTTTGGGTTTGGACGCAAGGGCCAGTCCAGCAGCGGCTGGAGTCTGCCTCAGTCCCAGATTTCTGGGATTTCTTCTGAAGAAAACCGAGTTTCCCCGGTGCCCCCTTGTTGTGGCTCGGTTATTTCTTGTCCTCATGCTGAGTTCCTGGAGTGTGCCAATGGAAAATTGGGTGCCATTTAAATCCAGCTCAGAATAAAAAGCTTTCGATGTGAGAAAGAAGTCAAACGTTAGTTCATCGCTGGAGTGCTAAAGTGTTTCTAACTTTGTATTTTGCCTCTTGCAGCAAAGTAAGACTTTCTCACTTCCCTCCCACAGTGAAAGGGAGCGTAAGGCAGACTGTCATGAGCTATTTAGCATTTTGAAATACTTGAAATAGTCAAACTCGCAGCTTTTATGTTTGTGTTTTAGATGGAGAAACATTTTTAACGTTTGACGTTTTGTGAGTGTTTATTATTAATTTTCATGTCGCTGCTCAGGGAATGATGGCATTTGCTGTTCTGTAGCAGTTATGTAGCGCATATCAAATCGATGAATCCGCTTTTGTGGAGAAGTCAACTTTCATCTGTCTCTCTTCAGGAGGATTTGGTAAATTTGGGATGTTTTCATTAATTGCCAGGCTAGCTCAGCACGCCTTAGGACTGGTGGGGGCTGTCAGTGGGACCTGAGGAATGTGACTTTGCAAGAGGGTATTTTGTACTGAGTGCTACGAGGAAATCCCTGCCTGTGGCAGACCCTCTGTGCTGTGGGCAGGGGGTCCCTGCCATGGGGCTGCAGCCCACGGGCTCGTGGGGAGCCAGATGTGGTGGTGGGCTTGGAGCAGGGCCAGGGTGGGCATGGGGGCTCTGGTGCTGTCCCAGTGACAGCCTCCAGCACGGCGTTTGGGGGAGCACAAGCCCCCAGCCTGGAGAGGGCTCAGAGGCCGCTGGGCAGAGATGCTTCTGTCGAGTTCCCTCAGTGAGTGGGAGATGTAACTCCTGCAGACACCACCAGCTCCGTGAGCTTCAGCCTCCCTGGTTCCCCTCCGGCAGCAGGGAACACAGAAACGAGGAGAAAGCTGGCCTAAAGAGTGGATAGATTGAAAGTTATAGCCTGGGGCTTGCCTCAGCTGGTCAGATCTGTCAGAGCTCAGGGGCTGCCGAAGTCGCTGGTTGTTTATAATGGTCTGAACATCTCTGCAGCTCAATCCAGTGCCCCAGCACAGCTCAGCCCTGTCCCGGGGCACTGCAGAGGGTCCCCCTGGCATCACTGGGGCTGTTCCCAGTCCCTGTGGCATCACCGGGGTCTGGGCATGGGCCCCTTCCCGCAGGGAGGCTCCTCGGGGAGTGCAGAAGCGTGTCTGCAGTAGGCAAGCTGTGCTTCTCTCTGTGAGTCAAGCACCTGCACAGTCTGTGTAAGCCCGGTTCGGAGAGGCAATGTTGCAGTTCCCGAATTTTTTTCCTAGTGGCCGTGCTGGTCCCTGTCTCCGCTCTTCTTGCACCTGCAGTTCTGCCACATGCACCGTGGAGGGGCTGGGCTGTGTCTTTCGGGGGGGGCAACTGTAGGAAAGATGTTGTTTTCCAGAGCAAAATGCAGCTGGGCCCTGCCTGGCCCTGCCCCTGCCCGGAGCAGCTCTTCAGAGGCAGCACGGTTGCCACCGGAACTCTGATACCTTGGCAGTCGCCACCAAAAACAAAAGAAGCTTACAAACCCCTGGAAACTGATAAGGCTGTTAGTAATGTTATATGCAAGATAGAATTTCCTCGAAGGAAGTTAATAGACGAGCAGGTCAGCAGAAGATTTATAACAATATTAACTTTCTCAAGCCGTGGAGTCAATCACAGTGGGCTCCAGGCATAACTGTATGCCTAAATATATCCCTGTGTTGCCATTCCTGGTGTCAGACAGTGAGGTGGGTTTGGCATTCTCTGCCCTGTGTGCTCATCAGGATCACCTCCTGATCAAAGAGAGCCACCACGCTGCCTCCAAATGTGCCTATTCCAGTACCACGGAGAGAGCAGGTTGTTAATTATTTAGAGAGCAGACATTTCATCTGGAAAAGAAAAGGAAAACCACATAAAAGGGAATTTTTGAATGAATTGTGATAATTAAGTGCTAGTCATTGTATATTTTTGTATCTCAGTATTATCTGAACTTTATTTTACTTTAAACTGTCTTTCCATGGCTCTGTGACTTGTATTGTACAAAGTTGGGGAACTGTGTTGAACAATGTGCACTCCATTATATAAAGACTAATCACCAGTTTTTATTTGGAATGATTTGGGGGTCATTTTCCTGTTCCTGGATGGTCTGGAAAATGGAATTAAGTTAAGATCATGGGTTGCTGGTACCTGACAATTCCCAGTGTGAAGGTCTTTGAAAGATGGGACTGCCTATTGAGTATTTTTTTTTCATCTGTGACAATTTACAGTGACTACAGCTTTCCCTGTTCTTTCTGAGACCAAATAAATTAAAAAATAAGAATCCTGAGATAGTGATAAATCTGTCTCTCTATCATGAGAAGGAGATGGCTCTGCATGGTATATTTATTCTCCATTGGTGATTTTTCCTTGGAGTAGCAATTCAAGCAGGATAAGTTTAGCAGATTTAGTCACAACAGCGGTAAGACGTGTAACTGAACTGAGAGCATCCTCCTTCCCCAGCTACTGAAACGCAGAAAGCCGAGGAACAGTCCTGGGCTGTCCTTTCATGCTGCTTTTTTTAATGAGAAGTGGTAGATTTCCAAGCAGTACCATCCAAAATATCCACTGGGACCCTGTAACTGCTGCTAATTATTCCCCGTGTCTAATGTGGGATCTGCCTCAGGGCCTGCTGTTACTCAGGCGGCAGCACAAGCCTGGAAAGCTCATGTCTGCACGTTGCCTTTTCCAGAAGCCGCCCTGGGCTCCCTGAAGCCGCCGCACACGGACAGTCCCCCGGCGGTGCCGTCGCCGCCGCAGCGGAGGGACTCGGACAGGTACTGCCAGCTCTGCGCAGCCTGGTTCAACAACCCCATGATGGCACAGCAGCACTACGACGGCAAAAAGCACAAGAAGAACGCGGCCAGGGCTGACCTCCTGGAGCAGCTGGGCAAGACCCTGGACCTGGGGGAGCTGAGAGGTGAGAGACCGGCACGAGGAGATCAGGGATCTGCTCCCGGTGGGATCCAGTGACCCTCGCCCGCTTCAGTCACTGCTCCCCAGCTCCAGTGGTGCAGGGAGCCAGGGCCCTGTTACTGCTTCATGGGGTTCGCACTACTGTGAAAAAAATCCCCCACTCAGGGATGCCAGCCTGCAGTTTTAGCAGCATCCTTTCAAAGTTGTTTCCTAGGTATCTCTTTTGCCTCCTCCTAAAATAGTCCGTTCCATTAGCACACACGCCTGTCCTCGAGCAAGTGTGGCCCATCCCTGGGAGAGGAGAACACGTTGGAGCGCTTGGCCCCACGGGGAAGCGGGGAGGGGAGGATGTTGCTGGAGGCAGAGCACTCCCTACATCTCCCTGATGGAGAGCGGGACGGAGCTGTCTTCTGTGATTTAATTAGTGCTTGTAAAACACTGCGATGGCCCTGGGTCCGCAGCCGCAAGAGGAGCTGAGCATTTGCTGCGGGGATGTTAAACACAAGTTTTCTGTGTTCCTGCTGAAGGGAGAACAGCCTTCCTCTGTCTGTCTGTCTGTCTGTCCATCCGTGCTGGCCCCACGAGGAGGGGCTCTGGCACCTGTAGGGTCCCTGTGGGGGCTGTGCCCTGGGGTCGCACAGACTTGGGCCGTGCACCCCTCTGGGAGCTGCCCTCGTGCAGAGCAGAGCCACGGCCAGGCCCGTGGGCTCAGCCCCCCTGCACCCCCAGGCCCTCCCCAGCCTGCGACGAGAGCTGTGATTTGTGCCAGGGCTGAATCCCGACAAAGCACACGTTTACTCTGAGGGGCAGGCACAGGAGAGGCAGGAGCCTCTTGTCTCTGAGGTCTGGGTTATGATCCCGTGTGCAGACCGAGGCAGCTGAGGAAGAAGGGCAGGTTTGGTTCAGAGCCATGTGGGAGAAGTCTGGTTTGCCAGTGAGGCTTTGCAATAACATTTTAAAATACGTGGGGTTTTTTTCCCCTTGCTAAATGAAATAATTTTGCTTTAGATACTAATGACTATACAGTATATTGTGCATTTCTTGATCTCCCATAAACCTTGTAATGGTTATCCAGATCCTCCTGTGCTACCTAGTGTGACTCACGGTGTCATCAATGATTCATGTGGCTGAGTCACTGCCCGCTGCTGGAAATATGCGGGAATAAAACCTGGGACAGTAACATGGAAGGGCTCAGTACTTTGAACTGTGCCAAGCTCAAGAGTGGCCGAGGATGTCATTAACTGTAAATAAATCAATTGTGAAGTGTTTTATTCATTTAGCTTGTGCCCGGGAGAGGTGAAATTGGAGGCCCTGGCAGCCTCATCAGCCGCTGGTTTTTACCTTCACGGTGGTGCTGTACATGGCTGGGGTTTGCAGCTGGATGCAGTGAGGTCCCTCCGGAGTCTGTGCATGGCAGGAGAGGGGACAGCAGGGCTGTCCTGGCTGAATGTGTGCCTGGTACAGGGGAACAGCTCTGGCCCTCTGGTTGGGCACTTCAGGGTGCTGTTTTGGGGGCTGCAGTCTGTGGTGCTCCCCAGCCCCAAGGAGGTGTGCAGCCAGGGAGCCGAGGAGGCTGTCCCTGAGCCTGTCCCTGTCCATCCAGAGATGCTCTCCTGGATGCATTTAGCTGCCAGCTGCCAGCCTAGAGCACGTCCTCACAGGTGATGGAGGCAGTGGCCAGCACAAGGTGAGGTCTGCCTGTGCCTGAGCAAACAGCCTGCCCTCGGCGGGTGTCTGACTGCAGGGTCAGGGGGGCAGTTCAGAGATTCCTGGTGGTGGCCTGTCCCAGGCTGTCACCGTGTCTGACCGTCGTGTCCAGCGGGTTGCTGTGGGGGGGATGTGGCCATGGTGGGCACTGTGGCCCTGGCACTCCCTGCTCCACACCACCTTTGCTGCCTCAGTTTTCCCTGGAACGCAAAGTCATCCCCTTCCCCTGCATCCCTGGTGGCTTCTCCCATCACAGCTTAAATATTAATTCTATTTTGACTAGTGTGGGAGACGAACATTTGATGCATTGTGTGAGCCTGGAACAAGCAGTGTCAGTTGAAGTACAACATTTCAGCAGCCTTTGATGTTGTGATAATGGCTGTAATAAAATATTTATTGATAAATATGAATGTGTATTTGGAGAAATAGGAATAGAGATGTATTTTTGGACAACTGATATTTATAGGAAACAAAAACATTGATTCTTCTCACCAAGTGCTCATCCTGCAATTTTGAAGTCTTATTTTCTTCTCAGAAATGAGAAAGAGGAGAAAAAAAAAAAAAAGGAGAAATAAGCACCGTTTCTGCAGTGTGTGGTGTGTGTTGAGTTAAAGCTGCAGCACAGGGGAGTGCACAGGCACATATCCCTGTGCCTTGGCCGAGTGCAGGGCAGGGCCCAGCCCTCTCTCTCTGAGCAGCTCCATGTGGCTCTCCAGCCATGGCACTGAGCTGCTCCAGGTCCCCTCTGCTCCTGCTGGGCAGGGAAGGATTTGGACATACACTGAGAGAGGATGAAATTAGGAGTTTTCTTCCTGCAGAGCTGCCTCCCCTGGCTACCCCTGAACCCTGGCACAGATCATAGAAAGACAAAACCTCCTGGTACCAAACCTCAAATTCCAGGCTCCGTCCTGACAGTTTGTGCCCGTTCAGCAGCACGGAGTGGCCGTGGCTCGGGCGGAGGCACTGGCATGGCTCCATCTGGCAGCTTTCGCCCTCCCCAGCCTGTGCCAAGCACGGGGAGGAGGAATGGCAGGTTTCCTCTGTCAGGTCACATCTCACCAGTTTCAGTCCATGTCTGCTATCCCCCATGGCCGAGCTCTCACGTTCCCTCTCCGAGGCGGGTTGGCTCCGCAGGGGCAGGTGTTTGTGATGGACTCTGCCTGGTGCTGGGGCTGAGTCAAACTCTGCAACAGGTGCCCCGAATCCCTAAAATAAAGCACAGCAGCCTCTGCAGTACAGCAGGACAAGGGCACAGGGATGTTGTCACCTGGATCCTTTGTGTTCTCAGGTATATTGGCAGAGTTGCAGATGCTGTCTTGCAGAATCAGGCAAAGAGCTGAGTTTCATTTTCTATCTCAGCTCATAATTTCTTTGTATGCCTTATAAATACTTCTCATTCTGTGCTGTCACTTGTGGTTAGTAAGAAGCAGTTTAACAAGAACTCCCCTGGAATGGGTTTTAATGCATTTTATGCAGAATGACATTAATGACTTGACTTGTTAATATTTCATTTAATGGGGATAGGAGGACATTCAATTTTACATGAATGCATGTCACGCTGCAGGGGAGGGAATGCTGATGTGTCATGAGGATGCAAAAGGGAATGTGAACACAGCCAGAGCCCAGCAGCTCCCGGCACAGACTGCTCAGGCTGGGCCCACCTTCCCACTGCGGATGGCCCGTGGGGTTGAGCTTGAGTTTTATGGAACCAGTTTCAGCCAAGTAGCAGCTTTGGTGAGCTCCAGTGAGATGAGGTTCTGGCGATGTTGGTACCCTGGAGGTGGTTGGTGCCTCACCGAGCGGCACGGCCGGAGCCGGGGGCCGCGCCTGGTTCATTAACACTCTGGGTTTCCTTCACAGGCCTGAAGCGCAGCTACACCTGTAACATCTGCAACGTCACCCTGAACTCCATAGAGCAGTACCACGCGCACCTGAAGGGCTCCAAACATCAGACCAAGTGGGTATTGTCACGCCCCTCCGCGTGGGCTCTGGGCAGGCTGTGTCCGCTGAGACAGAACTGCCTGTCCCAGTGCTTGGCGCTCCCACAGCCCTGTCAGCACGGGAGCTCTGGGGGCTGGGCTGTGCTCGGGGGGCTGTGAAAACACGGGTACCAGGGGCCCCTCAGCTTGAGGAACACGTGGGCTTCCTGGAATCCTGCTGACTTGGGGTTAATGATACCAAGTTTGCAGCTTCTTTCATGTGTGAAACCTCAGAAGAGCCACCGGGAGTGTAATGGGATTAGGTGTTTCCCAGTGAAACTGTTTTTGCTGTGATTTAGAGCAATTACGCATTACCCAGCTCTGAGAACTGGGGGGAGTCTGCTCTGTCAATTAGTACAAATTATTAAAATGAAGTGATGAAGATACATGGTACCAGAGAGTAGATTAATAAACTAATCGCTCTTAATGCACTTACATGTGAGCTTTGGGAACTGTTTCAGGCTGGAGCACTCAGGACTGCCCAGATTAGGAGAGGAATATAAAGGGATATACCTGAAGTGCTTCAGGTAGCTTTGAGGGCAATCTGAAAGGTGAGCAGTGTGAGCAGAACCAGCAATAACCACTGATGGCTCATTCGGCTTAAGCCAGCAAAGGATAAACCCAGCCCTTGCCCAGATGGTGTCGGACCTTCACAGGTTCCTGGTATTATTCACATTAGTTCTGTCCTATTTATTCTGGGATTTTGAATGTCTTCCAAATGAGGTGATCCTGCACACCTGCCAGTGTAGGTTGTTGTGGAGCAGAGGGCTGGGGCCAGGCGGGCGAGCTGTGGGTTTGGGCTGTGCCATGAGCAGTCTGTGCCCTTCAGCAGCTCCTTTGCTGCCTCCATCTCCCTTTCTCCTCCTGCACATCACCTGCACAGGTGATCCCTGCTTGGCCAGGTTACACTGGGGACAGTGTGGATGGGGTTGGGGTCTGTGCCCAGTGCAGCAAATTCCTACTGCTGGAAAATAGAGCCAAGAGCTCTTCCCATTGGAAACCTGGAATGAGAGCATCTGTGCTGTGCTGCCTGGGCCCAGAGCTGTAATTTATCCTTCCCCTGCCAGTCCTTCTGAGCCTCTATGATTATTGCTGTGGTTGCTTCTGGTATTATTGTGAAGGATAAAGGAGTTCATCTCAAACCACAGCAGCCTCGTGGATGGGAAATAGAGATGTACAGAAAGATGTGCCACCACTTTGCAGTGCCAGGGGGGTGCCTGGTCCTCTGGGGTATCCCCACACCTGCTCTGCTGTGCAGCCTCCTGCAATTAGCAGGGATGAAGAAATCTTCATTTCTAGTGCTGTCAATGAACACCTCAGGGAAGTTATTTGTGCCCTGGCTGTTGTAGGGAGTGCCCTGGCTGTTGTAGGGAGTGCCCTGGCTGTTGTAGCAGTGCCCTGGCTGTTGTAGGGAGTGCCCTGGCTGTTGTAGGGAGTGCCCTGGCTGTTGTAGCACTGCCATGGCTGTTGGAATGACCAATGGCACATGTGCCCTCGGCTCAGCCCGTTCCCAGTGCAAAGGGATGTACTGGGCAGTGCAAACAACGGATTTTGGCAGGGCTGCATCTATGTTTCTGTAGCTTTCTCTGAGCAATTACCTCCTCTGTACAAAGAAAGACAATTTGGAAATCCAGACCTGGTCCTTTGCCGAGTTTCCACAGCCATGATGTCCCGCTGGGTCATTGCAGCACCGTGGCTCCCAAGGGTGCTCTGCACTGGGGACGGGCAAGGATTGTCCCCTCCTTGTACCTCGGCCAGTGTTTTCCCACTGATTTCTACTGCTCTCATTATTGTTGGTTAATGTCAGGACTGTCCTCTGCCTCGTAACTCAGGCTGAAGCCAGTGGACTGCAGTTACCAAGGCAACAAAACATTTTATGTAGCTGTCATACTTCATATAATTAAAACCTAAACAAACCCAAAGAAGGGGACAGCAGTTTGTGAAGGAAGGGGGTGAAGGGATAAAGGGATTTTGCTCCTGGACAGGTGAGCGGGCAAGGTGATTGCGTGGTAGAAGCTGGTACCACCCAAAAAATACTGGGCAGATGAGTCTGCTGGAAAGCTGCTTCAGGAGAGAACTTTTAGGAGGAATGATCCACTTTATGGCTATTTATTATCGTTCCTGAGAGCTCTGCGGAGAGCAGCACGCAGAGAGCCCCAGTTGGAGCTGCCTTTAATAACCCACACAGCGTGAGCTGCTGTGTTCCCAGGACCCTGTCACTGCCCCACACGGGGCTGGGGGTCCTGCAGCTCCCTGGGCAGCACAGAATTCGGGGCTCGTACCCTGCAGCTGAGCTGCTCTTCCTCAGGCGGTCTGGTGGGCAGGGCTGAGCTGTTCACACCAGTTTCAGTGGCTTCCCTGAATGTTTCGGACTACATTTGTTTAACCAGAACAGGGAAAATAGGGCTTGGGAGGGAAGCTGGAAGTGTCTTGGCTGGTATTTCGGTGTTGAATAAAAGATGCAGGAGGAGGGAGCTAATACTGAGCCAGTCCTTATCCCTCCGGCCAGTGAATATGCAAAGCAGTTACATCTGCCAGCTCCTATTTTTTTTCTCCAGGGTGCAGGTACTTGAGCTGTGTATTTGAAAATTAAGGTAAAATGCTGCCTTGGATGTGTGGGAATGTGCTCTGCTCAGGCTCTGATGGGTGATGCACGGAGCAGGTTTTGGAATGTGGATGGACCCTGGAACATCTGCAGGGGGGAGGAGCACTAAACCTTTAATTAGGGATTTATGAACTGCGTAGAGATGATTGAGTCATTGTTTGACTTGCTTTCCAGAAATAGATGTGGGTTTTTTTAATCTCTTCTCTCCCTCCCTCCTCCCCCCAGAGGAGCAGTGGAGCAGCAATGCTGGGCAGGGTGCCAGGCAGGGGCCGGTGCCGGTGCCCGCCTCGGCTGAACCGCGGTGGGCATCAGCAGCTCTGTCCCGTGGGGACCAGCAGCAGCCAAAATGCCAGCTGTGAAGGCTACCTCTGAAGGGCTGGGAGGGAAGCACATGCCAGCCTGGCTCCTCACTGCTCGCCATGGGCTGGCAGAAACAAAACCTCCCTCTTTTCTGCTTTATGTAAACTGCGAAGATGAAAAATCGCTGCTCAAAGTGATTTGCAACAAGCAGCAGGGGTTAAAGTCCCAGGTAGTTGTGAAAGGAGCCAGAGGATCCTCAAATTCCTCGGTCAAAGCAATGCCTGTGTGGAGTGTTTACCCTGGGGCTTTGCAAAAAGCGTTTCAGTCCTGAGGAGGGCCTGGGCACAGGCTGGGGACTGCGGACGCGTGCTGGGATGTGGCTGTGGCCAGGAGAAAATAGCTGCGTTTGGGGAAGATGCTCCAGGGAGGGCCTGGATCTGGGTCTGAAGCAACTCCTCGGGGCACGTGGGTAGAAGGACCTGAGGTGGTGTTGGCAGACCACAGAGCCCAGACCCACATTTGGGGTAAGTCCCATCCCTGGGCTGGGTGTGGATCCATCACACGGTGCAGTAACATGCCAGAGAGCGAGAGCGGAGAGCTGAGAGCTGTGAGCTGTCCTCCAGCACTTGGGCTGTCAGCGATGGGAGGCTGAGATCCAGCCCTAGTAATTAAGAGTCTGACTATGTGGGGGATAATGATTACCACTTCCATAAAGAAGAATTTTATCTTCTCGCCTTCATTTTGTCTCTTTGATCAGCCAGACCTCTCTGCCACATCTAGAGCTCACAAATGTATTCTGGGGTTTTATAACCACTCGTCTACGCTTTCATAGATGCTAATACACCTCTGGGTTTCCCCTTCAAACTGTAGATTCCTGATTAATTTTAGGGCTTTTGCAGAGAGGAGACCCTGCAGCCATCGTTGGGGTAAACCCAGTTTAGTGGCCAAAATGAATTCTAAAGAGTTGAGAATGGTCATGTCCAGCTGGGGAGGTGGCTCTGCAGCCCTTCCTGCACAGCCCTTCGTCCGACTTTGGGCTGCACCCTGTGAAAGCCCAGATGGTTGATGTCCTGCTGAGGAGCAGGGACTGCAGGCTTGGGCCTGGGCGGGCTCTTTCCTCTTTCCTTTCCTTTCTTTTTTTTTTTCCTGGTTGAGAACGCAGATGTCTAATTGGAACAGGGTATTTATCACCATAAGCTGCTTGGCTATTCAGGAATCAGAGCTAATCAAAATATTGTAAATATCGTGCCTGGAGAAATGTCACCCTTCCCCATGGTTGCGTTTCCATCGCTTCTCCCGTCTATTTAAGAAGGTGTGAACAAATATTGACAGCCTGTTGTGGCTGAGGCACGTCCTGGGATCTGCGTCTGGCGCAGCCAACGCATGGGCAGCGCCGGGGGAGGCTCTGGGGCCGCCTGGCCCAGCTCCATGTGGGGCAGATTTAATGCCAAACAGTATTTCTGTTTCCTCTGGGTGCTTCCAGCCCTGTCTCTGGTGCGAGAAGGTTGGGCTCCTCCTGCGCATCCTCACCCAGAATGAATGTGTTCTTTGATAAAAGGTTTCCAGTAAATTTCAGGAAATTGGAGTAAATACTTGAGTCGTCCCATGCACTACACACCCAAGCCAGATGAGTTTGCTCTTCCCTTGGTGGCTGCAGCTTTTATTGGTAATAGTGACATTTCCATGTGCTTTCTGTGATATCTACTGTCTGATGCCTAAAGAAGCCTTTAGATCAATAGCAACTCCTGAAGATGAATAGTTATAAAAGGTAGATAGAATTGAAAGACATTTTAATTTGTCATTGTTTCATTTCTAGAGAGCAGCTGAGTAATTACACTGCCTGTGAAGAGAGTGTGTAGTACCTTCTCTCATTATAGGTCTAAATTGCCTCCCTTCCCTTTTAATATAAGTGAAAATAAGATATCTCTGATATCTTCTGTTTTGATCATAATTTGAAGGCCCCAGAATGGCCTCTGCAACTCTGTGTCATGGTGTCAGGTGTATAGATTCATTATTTTAATGCGAAGCCCAAAGGCTGGGCTGACTGCTCAAAGCACAAACCTGAGCTTGCCAACACCAGTTCCGATGAGGAATTCCTCGGCAGCTGGGCCATGGAGGGGGCAGGTTGGGCAGGGTTTTGTGAGGCTCTTAAATTCAAGTTCAGAATCTAGAGAAAGGACACTTCTGCCAAATTGCCATGGGGATTTTCTTCCACAAAATGCAAAAAATGTCCTTAAAGTTGCAAATACGCTTTACATGGAAAGAGTTTATTTATTTATTTATTAGATTTAAAGTCTCCCCTTGGATCACATAAAGCATTTCTTTAGTCATTCTGTGGAGAACTGCGGGTTTGCCCAGTGCTGTGTCCCCTCAGCTCTGCCCAGGCCCGGGGGGCACAGTGCACCGGCAGATCTCCAGGGTGGGACAGAGGCCACCAGGGTGGAGTGTGACTTTGGCCCTGGTTCTCTCTTGCAGCCTGAAGAACCAGTAGTAGCTCGTCAGTGGGGACGAGGACAAGCACCGATGCTGCTTCTGCGGAGAGGAGCAGGTCAGCAGGAGAGGAGGCTTTCTTGGACAATGATCCTGTGTGGATTCAATAATTAACATGTAACTAACCTTCGCTTTGGACAAATACATGGATTTTTTTTTTAATTTTGTGGTGAGTTAAAATATTTCGATGGATTTTTTTACCCTTTCAAGACAATATTTATTCAGCACAGAGTCTAGAGTATGATAACTATCCTGTAAATACAGCACTTACTCATCAATCATCTTCAGGGACGGTGGAAACAAACTATTTTACTTTTTCTTATTTATTCTTAGGTTTCTCCCAAGAGTATAAGATTATTCTATTACATTATCCATGATAGCGATGTAATCAGTCTTCAATCAGAAATAAACACACTTTCTTCACCTTCTCCAGCATGGTTTGTGTCAACACACAAAGAGCCACAGCAGTGAATCACGGGGATTGTGTAACAGAGGAGTTTTTTGCTTCCCTCTTTGTCTCTAGAGAAACAAATGGTTCTATGAGCAAAGAACACTCAAATGAAAGTGTGAATCCCTTTCCCTGCTGGTGGGGTTCCTGCAGGCTCGACAGAAGCTGTTTTTTTTATGGACTTTGATGCAAGCCCGAGGCCGGACGCTGCTGTGCCCGGGAGCCACGGGAGGGACGGTGGCACCGCAGGTAACGCTGCTGCCCGCGGGTTACCTGGCCCTGGCAGAGAAGGGGCACAGAGCTAATCCCTGCACCCAGCCCAGCTCTGACCCTGCGGGGCACCAGCCGGCAGCAGCTCGTCCCCTCTGCCTGCTGTGGGGATCTGAGCAGAGAGAAGGAGCCGAGTCTCAGGACTGACCTTCGCTGCTCCACATCCCGGCGGCTGCCCGGAGCTCCGCTGCTCGGGAGCCTCGGCCCCTGGGGCTGTGCCTGAGCCTCGGGTCCCGCTAAGGCACGGATCAGGGGTGCTACAGCATCGCCGCCTTCGTTCTGTGGGGACAGTGAGAGCCGCTGCAGAAGCTCTGTGTGATTAATCTGTGCTCTTGCATCGATGCCTCTCGTGTGCGGAGGAGAATGGGTTGTTCACAGATGAGTAAACATCTCCTTGGGTTTCATAGCTGTGGGGTGGTTTCATTTATTGTGTTTTGGGTAATAACACAAGCCGCCAGTGTTCCTGAAGCTAAACTGCCTCTTTACAGAGAGAATGATTTACAGAAATAGGGCACATCAGTCATGCGGGTGCAGCCTGACTTTTCTGAGCCTCCTTCCCCCAAAGGAGTCCTCCCCCAAGCGGCACCCAGGGTGCTGCAGAGGCGTTTTTGTCAGGAGAGAAAAACAAAAATCTTCTAACTGTGTGCTCTAGTAATCCCTACGAGCTAATTGTAGCAAATTAATTACAGCACAAACACAATTTCTTTCCTCAGGCAGGTGTGGAGACAGCTCTTCAGTGAACTGGGGCAGACCTGGCCTCTGCTCCCAGCCTGTGCAAGGCTGGCTGTCCTTCTGCCCTGGCTCTGTGACCTGGCCCGGAGCTGGTGGCTTGCCTGGTCTAAGAGAATGAGTAAAGGCAGAGGACCTGTCTCTAATTTAGAAAGATTCGGGCTTTATGCCACTCCAGCACCTCTCGAGTGGGTGGTTTGTCTTGTGGCCCTTCAGAGCAGGAGGGTCAGTGCTGCTGACGGGATTCCCATGTCCCACATCCCAGCTCCCACCCTCCCCAGCCCTGGTGAGCCAGAAGCAGGTGAGTGAGAGTGAGGTGCCCCATCACAGCCCCCGGCTCTCCTGCCTCCACCTGGAGTGGCAGAGCAGTGCCATATTTGCGTTTGTTGCCAATATCGTCCTGGTCCAGTCAATCGGGCTTTGGTTCCTAAATCCTTCTAATCTCTTGCTTTGCCTAAGTTCATTAGACCTTCAAAGTAAGACATAAAAAGACAGATCTCCTCGTGGTAAGTTAGTGATCCCTGCAGAAATGCTGCCAGATCTCTGATGTCGAGCCTGGTCCAGCCACCTCAGGCTGAAACGCCGTGAGCAGACGTGTCACAGAACTCTGAAAATGGTTCAGTGCAACCATTGTGTCCCCCAAGGTTACTTTAAATTGAAGGGTGAAAACATTTGCATGTATTTTCTTAATTAAAAAAACCCCGAACACACACTCTGCTTTTTTCATGCGTACCATGCATCTATACATTACAGAATTCAGTTTTGTTCTGGCCAAATGTTTTCCCAGCTTAAAATTCTGTGCAAGATGTTCTCTAGAGAAAGTAAATCTCCGTAATTTGTCATCAGTCTGGTTGGGTCTTGCCCCCCACAAACTTTACAGAGCGGTGCTCACTGGAATAGCGCTGTCAGTGGGACACAGCTGGAAATGAGGTTATTAACACTGAAACTGCAATCTTTTAGATGTGTTTTATTGGAGTTTGCCGCCCGTACTAATGCAGCCCTCTAGACTCTGGTGCAGATGTGCCATATTACATTTTGGGGGCAAAACACAGTGGTGTTTTATGCTCAGACACAGCTCAGCACAAGTCTGTGGTTTTATCTGGCTCCGTGTGGAGGCAACAGAGCTCTATGGCAACAGGGTGTAACGTGAGGCTGCCCCAGACACACAGCCTCAAACAAAGACTAATCGCGGCAGAAGAACGCTCCTGGTACGTAAGTGCTGCTTCCTTTGTTAAGTTCCTATTGCATCGACTTAATTAGCAAGTTCTGACCTTTAAAACCACCTTCCATAGTCTTCAAATGAAGTATGTGGAAGTCTGATTCCTCCTCGGGGCCGTGCTCCCGGTGCATCCCTCCTCGGTGCTCCCTGCACCTCTCCGAGGTCGCTGACCCGAGCAGCTGCCAGCCCTGTCCCACCGCGAGAGGCCGTGGAGAACCCCGAGGGCTGGGGCACCTCCGGAGGCAGTTTGGGCCTGGAACATTTGGGATCTCAAGGGAGAGAGCAGATATCCATTAACACTGCAGTGTGTTCCCCACCGAAGTTACTGCACTGGGCTCAAGTGTAAGACTTTATGACAAATTTTGCAGTGGGCCACTGCTCCCTAATCGAGCCCTGTCTCATGCTCGTGGGTCTCTGACAAAAGCCTTTGTATAACATGTTTTTAATCAGTGTGTGCATTTCAATTTGCATATTAATAGCAGGGAACTCTTATTACAGCTGCCGTTGATGAGATGGTGTCAAGCCCATCTTCCCATCTGAGGAAAGAAAGAAACTGCATCTATTGTATGAAGAATGACATTGGCAGAAAACATGTCCATTCTTTGCCTCTATCTTCCTTTATCTCTGTCTTTATTTTGCTCTTAATGGCTCATATGGATGCATTCATGAATCTTTTCTTTTCCCCTTATAACAAGGATCATTTGCCAGGAGACTAAGACAGGATTTCGCGCCTGTTGTGACAGCTCCAAGCTAAATACCACGGTTTTGTTCGGTGGTTTTGACTCGTAAAATGGCAAAAGGTGGCCCCAGTCTGGGAGCTGCAGCAGCCCAGAATAGTTAACGTGCCATAATGAACCGTGGCACTGCTTGCTCTGCAGGGTCCAGCCTTTCCCAGCTCCGCAGGTGTCGGTGTTGTCACCCATCCCGGTGCCGGTGACCAGCCGTGGCGGTGGAGCCGCTTCCCGTGGAGTGAGGCTGCTGCGGCACAGAGGATCTGCAGGAGGAGTGGGACCAGCGAGGGCTCGTGGAATGGCTCAGAGCAAACCCTGAGGGAAGGGAAACTATAGAATGGGAAATGCAGAAGGAAATTCCGAGTTTAAACCAGCCCGTGGAAGGAGCTGGAGGAAGAGTGAGCCCTGCAGTGGGGGGTGCTGCTCATGCACATTTAATGAGACCAGTGCTGGTCTTAGCAGACAAACGACCTCAATTCACCCACCGCTCGGTGCTATCGATTCAATAGCTTCTCCTAATGAGGAAATTATTATCTGTGTTAGGGAATGTGGAACCCAGCAGGTGCACAGCATTAACTAATGGAAAAACCAACTTTGCTAGTGCCAGAAGCCTGGCGGTGCAGTGCTGGGGATGAGTGGGGCCCTCGGATGGACGCTGCCAGGAGGCTGCTGCCTTTGTGTTCAGCCCTGTGGAGCACGAAGGTGGAGAGGTTTGTGCCACTGGGCATTTTGGTTGGGGCTGCCAGGAGCGGGGCTCTGGCTCTGACAGGCACCACTGTGGATTCGTTGCTCAGCCTGCCCTCGGCTGCTCAGGTGATGCCTTTGGCTGTTCCCGCAGGTTTGAACAGCCGCACCTTTGGAGGGGTCTGGCCCGAGTCCAGCTCAGGTCGTGCATCCCTAAACCACCAGAGTGCTGTGTCGATTGCTCCCACCATGACTCGCTTTCTAATGCAGATTTTTAGTTCATTAGTGCAGTGATGCATTAAAATGGGTCTCAGTTAAAAGGCAAAGCTAATGTAAAAAACACCAAATGATTCCTCCCCCGCCCCAAATTCTCAGGTTCATTTTTGCCTTGACGTGAGAAGAGGGAAGGGCCAATGTTGTGCAGAATTCAATCTGCTGGCTGGGGAGTTCTGGGCACTGAGGCCCTGAGGACTGTATGTGTTGGACCTGCAAGACTTCAGGACCCAACCCTGGAACAGACTGAGAGGTGACTGAGTGACTGTCACATTTTGCTTTTCCAATTCCCGATGGAATTGGGTGGGGATTTGTGCTAAGTTACTCCTGAGTCAAACTGGAAAAGGCGAAGGAAGAAGGAGGACAAGCTCTAAAGCAAAGCAGCCTGTAGGGAAAACCAACACCCCCACTGAGGTAAAACTTCGCAGAGCAGAGCTCAAAGCGAGGTCGTGGGCTCCTTCCCGGTCTCTGACTCGTGGGCGGCGAAGCAGGGCAGGGGAAGTGGGGAAGGCTCTGATACACCCAGCACGTGCTGAAGTGACCTGGAAAGCTCCTTTAGCCAAGATACTAAATCATCTGCACGGGAAAAGCAGAGAGCCCTGCCTCCCCAGTGTGAGCCAGCACTCTGGCAAGCCTCATCTTTGTTTTGAGTGTCGTCTGGGTTGTCTGTGGCCACTGACCAGTGAGTGCCTACGGGCTCTGAAACAGGAGGGTGAAATCAGGAGGGTTGTTTCCCTCTCCAAATGCCCTGGCTGCAGCCTCTCCCCAGCACTGGGTAGTTATTTCACCCTCATAATTAGTTCTATGTAATTTACTATTAGTGTTGTAGATAGTGAGGATCTAAGGCTATAGGCTAATTAGGTTTATAGTGAAATTAGAATATCCAATCAATAGATTTAGAGACTGGACAGGCTTTAGGGCAGCAGATTCTTCTTTGGGTCTGGAACAGGAACAACAAGCTCTCTGCTAGATCCAGACTTGAAAAAAATTCAATTTAATGGAATTATGGCAACAAATTGGAGAGTTTGGAGGAAAAAAGTAGTAAGTCCCTGTAAAATTAAGTAATAAAAACTTCATTTATTATTTCAAATTTGCAAGCTTTAATTAGCATTACAATCATTACCTAAATTCACAGGGTTTGAAATAAATTTGTTGTTTTGCATTGGATGGAAAGTTAAAGCTGTTGGTTGCTAGCTGTGATTGTACATGTCATGGGTTGTATTTGGGGCTTTGTTCAACCCTCTGTTGCCGTTCAGTGTCATGCACTTGTATGTAAAAATGCCCAACCCAGTGATTTCTAGTCTGAGAACAGGATATTTGTGTCTGTGCCAGTTCCAAAGTGAGCACAGCCGTAGACATGCATTGCAAAATAAACGATTTTCAGCTGCAGTTGGATGAATTCTGAGGATTTATTTCAGCTGTGTCTCTTTTCCCCCGGCCAAACCCTGTTCACCTGCTCAGCCAGGTGCCTGTTCGGGTCACACCAGCCTCTCCTCTCCCACCCGCCCCTCTCTGAGGATTGCTCTCACGCTCACTTGTATCACCCCCATCCCTGCCAGCCCTGCGGGGCACCGAGGCTGCTCTGGTGCTGTGGTGGCACCGGCCAGGCCCCGCCGTGGCGCAGGGAGTCACTGCTGGCGAGGGCAGAGCCCAGGGCAGTGTGCCACTGCGAGGGCAGACGGGAAGGCACGGCTGGGAACGGCAAATGGAGCTCGGGAAACCATCCGTCACCCGCCCAGCGCTGAGAGCACCGTGGCAAACGCGCTGACAGCCCGCCTGGCCCTGCCTGTCCTCTTTGCCCGTCGCCTCAGAATATTCACAGTAAGCAATAAAAGTAATATTTTAAGTTCAAACCCAATGTCTCTGACCCATTTCTCTGCATAGCAACACAGCTTCCTGTCCCAGGAGGGGCATTTGGAAAAGCCTCAGAGACATTTAGCAACATTTTCTCTCGGAAGTTGATCTGGGGAACAGCTCTGGAGCCATTCCCTGTTGGCGGGCTTCAATATGTGTGTTTTAAATAGTCAGCCGCTGTGTGAGTTTAATATAAAACACGAGTATTCTATTTAATTAAAAACACAGTTAAAGAATATGTACTGCTTGCAGAGGGATGCTCTGTGACTCCTCTGCATCTCCATAGGCCACAAATGGGAATCTGCAAGTCAGGTGGCTTCAACATGAAAGACACCATGGAAATTCAGTGTACTGTTGCTAATGCTGTCACAGAGGCAACACGGATGCTGGAGGTTACAGCCCCTGAAACTTTGGCCCAGACTGGCACCAGGCAGGGTGGCAATGACCCAGCTGGGCTTACAGGGGTGGCTCTTTGCCTGAACTGCAGCAGAACTGTTGAACTCAGTGGTTTCCTTCAGGATGCAGATTCACTGCTCTGGCTTCTCCTCTGGAAACGTACCCAGCATGTCCCTGGCTACTCCAACCCCATTTGATAATCAACAAAGCAGAAATAGTGCTTTTATACTTCCTACATATTAGCTTGAGTGACTTGTGTAAAGAAAATATTGGCCAGAGAATGAATCCAGAGTACAAAATGTGCTGTTTTTTACGTGCTGTTTGTGCTAGTGTTTATCCATGCCTCAACCAAAAATAGCAGACTTCGGAGATATTTAGTATTTTCCTCCTCATCAGCTCTTAACATTCCTGCTCCTGTTGTCTAGCAGAAACTGTCTGAGCTGCAGAGCTGTCTCTGCCACCCTTGGCGGCTGTTTTCCTCTTGGCAGGTGTGAGCTTCTCGATGCTGCTGCTCCTTCTTGTGTCCTCTGCAGAGCCTTCCTTGTTCCTCCTCCTCCTGGAGCCTGGGGGGCTGCTGGGGTGAAGGGGAAGGTGCTGGGGTGAAGGGGAAGGTGCTGGGGTGAAGGAGAAGGTGCTGGGGTGAATGTCTCCCTGCTGCCTGAGTACCTCCATGGCTCTCGCCTTGGGGCCCAGGTTTCCCTGAGAGTTCCTTGTTTAGTGTCAGTGAAGTCATGGAGTAGAATTCCAGGGTAAGTTCCCTAAAATGGTGAATTCGATTCTTTCCAGCTCAGGGTTTTCACCACTGCATCTCAGAATTTCAGGTAAAGCAGCTCAATCCATGAGTTCTGCCGTAACCTGTTCTCGTTTTGCCTCTGGTGACAATGTGACCTCATTTTGAAAGGTCTGAATAACTTGCATTTGGCCCCTGGATATGACACAGAATATGACTCCTTCCCTCTTTATTATACCTGTGGCAATAATTATTCTTCCTCTCCAAACACAGCGTTTTCCTCTTTATGAGGGTTTCTTCTCCTTCTCATTTCCATTCTGGAAGTGCTGGTTTCTGTTCTACTTTTAACAGAAAGGCTGGAGGGCAAATGCAATTAAACCACAGTGTATGAACTGTAACTTGTAATAGTTTTTTGAAAAAACCCCAAACCACCCTGTCACTCACAAAGGACTGGCTTTCTGATCTGGGCTCCGTCACAAGTCCAAGTTTCAGTTCTTGTGATCAGCCTAAATGAGACCAGATCACAGAGGGTTTGTGGGGCAACAAACTGAATGTGTTAACAAAGGAGATCCGGGCTCAGTGAGCCCAGAGCTGGAACGGGGTGACAAGGCAGCACTCCAGGTCACTCCAGGTGTCCTGGGGGGTTTGATGGGGAGCCTGGCTCTGTGTGGGTGTGGAGCTGCTCCCCTTGCGTCTGGCACCGCGAGTTACAAATGTGCTATTGCCACCTCCAGTGTCCCTTGTGGCCGCAGGTGTGGGACTGTAGGATGAGGCTCCCTGAGGCTGCCAGTCCCCTCCCGTGCAGCCCATGGACAAGGAGGCAGCTGGGGAGGATGGAGTGACCTGCCATGATCTCTAATAGATAGGATCAATAACACGAAATGTATCATCCTTCTTCATTTTCTCATCCTGCTGGAATTGATGCCGTGCCTGGCGCAGGGGCTGCTGCTGAAGGCTGAGCTCATCCGTTATCACTCACCTCCTCCTGATTTACACCAAATGTTACCTTTCTGCCACGTAAAAAAATGGGCCACGTGTCAGTGTTGCTGATCACATCTTGGGCTCAGTAACCTCAGAGCACCTGCTCCAAAATTATTCCATAAGAGCATCTCCTGCCTTAGTGATTTATCCCGCAAACTGCGCCGTGATGACTCAGGGTGGTTGTTTCTCACTGCAGACAGTGAGGAAGGTATGGAAGCTTCACTGAAGCTGTGCATTTCCATGGAGAAGTGTGAAATTATTATTAAAAAGTAGTTATTGAGGCATAAAAGCTCAGCAAGCGCCGTGAAAAGCATACCTCTTCGAGTTATTGCATTGAGCCCTTGCTCAGCAGAATATCCAGGATCTAGCGGGGAGGTTCCTTGTGGGAGTCAGGACTGTGGGTCTGCCTGGCAGGAACTAAAATGGGAGACCCACCTTGCTCCACATCTCACTTGGCACCCAGGGGCTCAGCAGGAGGATGCAAGCCCTGAAAACCACCATAAAGAATGGAAAATCGAGCTCAGTTGTGCCCTGTCCAGGAGTCCTCCAGCCTGGTGTGGTTGCTCTGCTGGTGCCCCCACTGCTGCCCGAGCCCTCCTCACCCTCTGCTTCACTGAATTTAACCCCTTTGTAGGTTACTAAAGGGAGAAGTGTCTTTGTAATGTCGATATACTTTAAGGTAGGAAAACAAATTTGTCCGTGGTCCCCTTAAATGAAGAGGATGAAAACTGCGTGTCTCTGGGCTGTGGAGAGGCACAAAACAGGGAGTCATAGGAATCTTGTCCATCACTTGTCTCTCCCCCTCGTGCCTGGTGTGTGGGGAGGCCAGGACGTGCATTGCCATGGGGGTTGCTCCTGATGGTTTCCAAAGGTGCCGTGGTGGCTGGTCAAATTCTGACATATTCACAGTTAATTACCAATTCTATGAAACTTTTCACATCAAAGGTTTAAGAATTGTACTCGTTTGATAAGGAGTCACTTGTAATACCTTGTTACTTCCCCAGTTCTAATTATGCTTATCAGTCCATGCTGATAATTAGCGTCGTGTGCAGGGCGAGAGCTGGTGCAGTGCCCAGGGAACAGATGGGAATCTCTGGCTGTTGAGGCTGGAGAGACATTCCAGGAGCAGCACAGTGACACCCCCGTGCAGGGGATGCTTTGCTGCAGTGCAGGTGAAAGGCAGAATTGCAGGAAGGTAATAAACTGCCCCATTTACCAACCCATTAAACAAGTATTTAAAGCCTGACTTGGCTGCCCAGGCAGCAGAAAACAAGGGATAAGGCAGAACTGCCTGGAACAGCGGCTTGATGGCCACTCTGGCTGCAGCTGTTTGAAAGTTGAGGTGCTGTTAATCACCAGAGTATGTTTTCATCTGCCTGGAATAGCTGCTTTTTGCAAGTTTTTCTAATGCTTATTAGATGTCCCTGTTTACTTAAAGTTCACAGCATTTAAATAATATGTTTGAGCAGATTAAAAATAGCACAAGATGCTGCCTCTCTCCAGGCTGTGGGAAAGACTCCAGTTAACAGGAAAATCTCCCTGTCCACCCTGCCAGTGCCAGACTCTCCTCTTGCTGCAGTTCATGCCAGTTCATTTTTTTAATTGGCAGCTTACTGAAATTAAAATATTGCCTTTGCATATATTGTCAGTAGCATTTAAGCAGCTCACCTTTCAGAATTCTGCCAGTTCTCCATGGGGCAAGCACTGGGATCACATCTGGGGACGCTGGCAGAGGGAGCTGTGTGTTGTCTCATGCCCTGCAGGAGCAACTGGGAGCTGAATTCATTTATTCCTGAATAGAGGCCATTTCTGACGGAGCTGGTGGTCTAGAGAGGGAAGTGCTGCTGACCTAGTGCAGGGGGCTCATCTCTGAGCCGGTTCAGTCTTGTTAGTGCATTTCTTCCGTCGTAATTAGCCTTTCCTGCCATGACTCGTGGCAGATATATTATCCCCTATAGGGCCTGTGGGCTGGAATTGGTGTTTTCCTGCGGCTTTGCTGGAGTGGGATCTGTGGGGGGAGGTCTCCTTGGGATCAGAAGCTGCCAGAGCTCAGCTGCAGCCACCCGGGAAAAGGGCTTGGAGGGAAGGATGTGCTGGGAAGCAGCTCACACTGTCAGGTTTGGAGTCAAACAGAATAAAACTGATAGCTTTTAAAAATTCATGGGTGTGTTAATGCACTCAGTCGAGTGTAATTAAATGTAGAGACTCAACAGATTCATATAAACACTCAGTGGGAGCCTGTCAATCTTCCAGGGTAATGAACCCCCAAACAAATGTACAAATTTTTAATATCTCTGGCAGAGCTGAGGGCTGTGGAGAAGCATCTGAGGATCTCTCTGTGCCTGTGTAGCCCCAGGGGGATGCATCACCTGTTAGTCTGGAGGGCTGAGGAGCAGTTCCTCACACCTGCTGTACACACCTCTGTGCTGCAGTGCAGACCCACAGATCTGGGGCTGTGCAAAGCAGGGTTAGTGACCAGAGCGTGTCCTGGGCTTTGAATGCCAGCAGATGGAGATGCTGTGCCTGGCACTCAGCTGCTCTCACCAGGAACTCCTCCTGCCCCTGCCTTGTCCTTCAGGGGCTGCTGGAGCTGCTTTGCTGTGCCTGGACATCTCTGCTCTGGTCTGGACAGAAAATAGTCGTCCCATATTTAAAATCTGGCAAAAAAGAGAACTAAAAAGTGTGTGTGTAAGATGCTGAGTGCACAACTGAGCGGTGGTTGGCTGTCTGATGAAGGAGAACATCTCCATAGGAGAGGTTCTCTCCTACAAATGGCACCTCATCGCTAGTAAGGGTTGGAAATCAGGGTGTGCAAAGGGCACTGAAAGTCAGAGGAACCCACCTGGGCCCTGGCCAGCTCCTGTGCCACGGCGGGGGCCAGGCAGTGGTGGGTTTCTGGCAGCTCGTGGGGGCAGTGCCCCGTGCCCCCATGTCTCTGTGTCGTGCATGTCAAGGGCTGCAGTGCATCCTCTGCTTCCTGCACATTCACCAGGGCACTTCTGGAGATGTTTCTCCTAAGCTTCTTCTTAGGAACTCTTCTATTGTCATCAGCGGAATTGGGAAAATGATCTAAAGTAGAGCGAGAAAGGGAGGATCAGACAGTGCTCGGCTAATTTTTTTCCCATTAATGTTTTTTTTTCCCCTTTCCTTTTCTCAATTCTCACCTTCTCACAACAGTTGTTGCATGTCACTGTAAACTTCATTTAATCCTTTGTGAAGTTAAAGTAAATACGCCTGAAAGACAAAATACATGCTGTACTTGATGTAAGACTAATGACACGTCCCCCAATTATCTTCTGCGGTGATATAGCTATAATCAAATTTCGAGAGCAGCTGTGTTGCTCAGCGCCGTTGACAGGGACGCAGTGAATTAGAATTGATGCTGCCTCTCGTTAATCCAGCAGCAGCCCCCTGGCCCTGGCAGGGCCGTGCCCCCCCAGCCCTGGCACAGCTCCTGCACATCCCAGCCAGAGTCCGCTCTGCCCCTCACCTTGGCACTGCCCCACGGCAGCTCCTCTGCCCCAGAGCTGCTCCTGGCTGGGTCCTGCACATCCCGAAAGTGAGATGAGGCTTCCAGGCACCTTCTGTCTGCTGGGTTGCCACGCCCTGCTGAGCCATCACCTTGCATCACCCGTTCCCAACAGCTCCGGGGAAGCAGGGAATGTCTTCTGTTGGGCTTCGAAACCAGCCAGGCATCTGAGCCACCTACTTTTGTTTATATTTTTATTTTTTAGCTTTAGCACAAGCGGGTGTTGGAGCAGAGGACTTGTTTCAGCTGTCAGTTGTCTCAAAGAAAAAGCAGCTCTTTGCCTCCCTGCTGTCCCAGATGCAGCAGGAGGTGTCCATCAGCAGCAGGGAAGGAACCTGCTGGTTCAATAACCCCAGAACCTTCTGTGGTGCTCTTGGGTTTTCACAGTCAATGTAATAGTGGTGTTCAAAATAATTGCTATAGAGCAAAAATGTGCCTTATCACAGGGAGCAGCATGTGGACAATGGAAGCGTTTCAGAGCATATTTTTAGGATGGAGAAAAAAAAAATCAATCTAAATCTTACGCTTTTTTATCATATGCCTTGAGCAGTGAAAGGGGGGGAAAGGGATCAGCACTTTTGCTGGTTGGAGGAGGCTGTGAGCAGCCTGGTGTGCTGCGAGGTGTCCCTGGGGACAGCGGGGTCAGGGCAGCAGATGCAGGTACCTCAATGCACCACGTTGGTTTTGCCTCTCCTTGGTGCCCGTCTGGGAAAGTCAAACGTTTATGTGTAACCTAAAAGAAAAGCTGTTCTGCTGGTGTGAGCTATCGGGTAATAAAACAGGGAAAGGCACTGCAGTCAATAAAAGTAAATTAATAACTAGAGACAACAAACCTTGCTTCCCTGACTGGCATAAAGCAGTCCTGCGCTGAAAGAAGGAAAAATGCCACAGTTTGTGGAGGAGGCAGGTCGAGTCCAAGAGGAATGAGGCAAAGAATTTTGTGGGATATTTGTGATCACAATGTTTTCTTCCTAAACCTTTTGTGGTTTACTTGTGCTGTGCTGCAGGCAGAGCTGAAGAGCAGCATCCTGCCGAGACAGGACACACCAGGACCAGGGAAATGGGGTCTGAAGGCTGTCAATCCAAGCTTTGGGAGGCAGCCCCTAGGACTGTGCAGCCCAGGGAGCTCCTGCTTCTCCCCATTCTGAGCACTGATGTCTCACAACACCTGAGAAACTGCCCCAAGATCTGATCTGGGGCTGCTCGGGCGATGCCGATGGTGCCCGTGGTGCCCTCGTGGTGCCCACCCAGCACTGGGGTCCATGCCCTGATCTGCCCTTGGCTCCAGACAAGTCCCTGGCACAAGTCAAGCAGCCCCATGGTGCCGAGGGGAGCCAAAGCCCCTTGGTGTGGTGGGTGCCACCCGCCTGCAGCCGGCACAGGGCTGCCCACACCTGCCCTGGCAGTTGTGCTGCTCATGCAGCACAAATTAGGAGGCTTAATTATTTCAATAGAGGTTAATTACATTAGTCACTACAGCAAATCTCCAGTTCATGCCATGCTTTCCACTTCATTTAATTCATTACCCCCTGTGACAGTAGATTTCTGCACAGAGCCTCATTTGTATCCCTTGTCCCTTCCAAGAGCAATCCTCCTCGTCGGCCCTTTCCTCGCTTTTGCTCTTGTTCCTTTCAGTGTTCCTGGTGGCAGTGGCAGGGGGGTTTTGTGGGAGCAGCCCCAGCCGTGCTCTGCCCCGGCTGAAGGCGGTGGGTAGCGCAGTGCTGTGCCCAGGTTGGCAGTGGGCTCCTGCCAGGGGGCACAGGCTGTGCACCCCACACCCTGTGTGTCTGCAGCTGAGCAGAGGGTGGCTCTGGATGGCGTGCATTGTCCCCTTCCCTCTCTGCATTCTTGCTCAATACCTGGATTTACAGATTCGTGTCCTCTCCTCTCTGCCGAGCGTGGTGCTGTGCCGTGCTGGTGCTCGCCCAGGAGCCCTCTGTGTCCTGCCTGCCCTGCGTACAGGACAGTCCATCATGGGGAAAAAGCACCCAGTTGTGCACCCCTTGCAATGATTCTGGAAGAGCCATTCCTCACGGTTTAATGTGCTTCTGTAAATGGCAGACTAAAGCTCTTGGATGGCATTTAATTAGTTTTCCCATGCCTTCCCTGCTCAGCAGAGATGTATCGTAATAGCTGAAGGATTCATACAAAGGCGTGCTTTAATAATCAGAAATTCAAATGCCAAATGAGACAGAACAAGAAAGATCTGAAAATAAGCACAGAATTTTTTTAAGTTGCCCGGGTGAGGCTCAGTGCTGCAGGCGCACGGTGCTGCTCTTGGAAGTAAACTGAGGAACTGCTCTTGCACCCGGGTGTTCACTGTTCCCAAGCCTCCTGCTCCTGCAGCCCCCCAGCACACACCCTGGGGGGAGATTTCTGCAGCCCCAGTGCCCAAACTGCAGCTGCTGACACGTGCAAGGGGGAAGTGAGGCATTTCCCACCTCTTCAGCTGTTTTGTAGCTTGGCGGGATATTTCTTATTTTCAACCTTGGCTGCATTTAAAGGAATAAACTTGTGAAGGCAAACATAAGGTAACAACCAAAGGAAGTAGTTTTTTAGATGCAGATCTGTCTGATTTAGTACATGGTGAACATTTTCTTTAGCATAATGATACTTCTTAGGGTGCATTATAAAAACCTGCAGTAATGAACAGACACAATTCTCAGTTTTCAGTCTCATCATTGGCAACCATTATCATTTTGCTCTCATTAACCTGTGCAGGATAAACTGCTTATAAAACAGATATTTCTTTGTTGGGCACTAGCAGCTCTAGTTGTGGGGAGGGATGTGGAATTCAGTCTACAGTTTTGCATCATGGACATGAACCGTGTGTGGCTTTGAGACTGGAGGTCAGGCCAGTGTAAACCCGGGAATTATTTCCAGATTTTAATCTGAATTGAGACTTGAGGATTTAAAGATATTTGAACACCCAGCGAGGTGTTCACTTTGCCTGGGAAACAGTCGGCCTTGTTGTCTGCAGGGGGAGGGACCTGCCACAGGTAAGGCTCTGCCCTCTCCCTCTCCTTTCTGACATTTCAGCGCTTCCCTGGCCGGGCTTTTGGAGATGCTGCCTGTGCCTTTTTGTCCCTGCGCAGCCCCTTGGCCGCTGGCACCCCGCGGGGCCGGAGCCCGGCCGGGATGCTCGCTGGGATGTGCCAGCCTTGGCTGGGAGCCCTGCGGGGGCACTCGGAGCACTTCAGCTGCCAGGAAATTAGATTCATTTATTTGGGAATCTGTGGCACACAAAGCACTTTAATAACCACATTCATCTAAAGGCCACATCAGGAGAAACAGTACTGCCTGTTCCCTCTCGGATGCCAGTTAGTGGGGAATGCTGCTGTTAACATTTAGCAGGAGCTCCAGGTCACCTTGATACAATTGAGCTAACACACATTTTAATGGCTATTTAATTAGATTTACCATAGGGAAGATGCCATGGAAGAAAGCTGCATTTCTGCTTCCAGCACTTGGGTTGGTGTCTGAATTCAATAAAAATGCAGATAAAAACCTGCAAGTGATAGACGAAGATTAGCGGGGGGGAGGGTTTCCCCTCTTTGGTATAATTTTCCAGCCTGGCCAGGGTGATGTGTCTGCTCTTGCAGGGCTGGAAGCTCTCACACCCTGGCAGGACAGTGCTCTTTTCTGCCTGCCACAAAGTGCAGGTGCTCCTCAAGAGCTGATTTGCTTTTCGGTGACCTGAGCTTTGAGCACCTCGCTGTGAGGCTCCCACTAAATCACCCCTCAGGAGCTGCCCCTGTGTCACAAGCAGGATTGAAGCAGAAGGGAAGGAATCCCTCTGGTTTCCAGCAGCAATACCTGAATGTTGTGGCAAGCTGGTCTCTGCATTAGAGGGCAAATAGCTCATGTCCATGTCCCATCAATTTTGATTCCTGCATGAGGCTGGGGGGACTCCGAGGAGCGTTTTGTAAAGCAGCCAGTTGCTCCCTCATAGGAAATAAAACACTGAAACATATTGCTATAAAAGGATATGACACCTCTCCTGATGGATTTATTAAGAAGACCCCAAGAGTAAAGAGTTATAAAAGCTGATCCAGTCGGCAGTTCCAGCTGTGTAATTGATATCCATTATTTCCCATTGACTGCTCTGCAGGACTTCCCTTTCTGTAGCATCAACAGAATCTGCCTCTGAGCTGCTGGGGCTTGGCAGAGAGCAAAGCCGATGGCAAACCCAGAGCACGAATCCCAGGGGAGAGCTGAGTTGGGTTTTCCTCAATTTCTTCCCATAAATACAAACCTTTATCCTAATTTATGCTGTTTCTCAAGTCACATCTTCACAGGGCAGTACAAATCTGCTGTGGCTTTGCTGAAGCAGAGACTGGGTGTCAGCCTGGTAAATCCGTGGGCTGTCTCACAGCAGGCAGGAAAGGCAACAAGGAGAAGCAGTTATCTTTAGTGTCTTTAATTCCCTTGATTTTTTTTAGAGGTCCAGAAATGGAAAAACAGTAGAAAAGCACTGCAGCTGTGCCACAGAGCCTGTGCCAAGGTGATGGCCCTGGAGATGTGGCCTTGAGCTCTTCAAAGCCTCTGCAGCTGCCTCTGGACCTGAACTGTTGTGGCTTTGTGTTGTCCAAGGTCTGTATAACTTCATGGTTTTCTAATAGCCCGTGCATAACAAGAGCACTAGAAAGCTGTAGAGGTGGATGTTTTGAAGTTAAACTGAATCCCAGTCATGGTTTCCTTCCCCTAGAGCAGTTTTAGTTGTAAAGAAGATGATAGATTAAGTTATGTTTGACTGACAGATTTAAACTGAGACTTCTTTCTGCAGCCTCCACATCCATGCTCTAAATTGGAGGCTTGGGATTAGAGCCACTAAATTACTTAGTTTATTGAAAAAATAAAATATCATGAACAGATGAAGAGAGAGAAATGCAAATTGAAAGAGTGTTAAAAAATGATTAAGGTAAGGTAGCAAATGAAATAGAATGGCAATAAAACTGGGTGACGTGTAAGAAATTCTCTCCAAGTGGCAGTACTGAGGAGCTGGGCTCTCAAAACATGGAGCTGTGGAGCTTGACACCGGGTGAGTTTGACATTGCCAAGAGCTGCTCTGTGCACCCACCCTGCCCAGGGCCCTCTGCCCATGGGGATGGGAGAGGGACGGGGACAGTGCGGGTCATGGATGGAGCTGTGCTTGTTGCAGGCTGTGATTGCTCCTCCTCTCCCAGCCCACGGCCCAGGCCCAGGGAATGTGCCTCCAGCAGCGGGTGTTTACAGGGGGGTTGTTACTGGCCCCAGTCCTGCCTGCAAGTGTGGAAGTTCCTGTGCCTCCCCCAAACCCAAGCAGAGCTGGGTTTCTGTCTGCTGGCTTTGGATATTTTCTTGTAACCTCTCTGAGCCTTTGCACATGTACTGTCTCCTTCCCTCCTCCCAGTAATTACATACAAGACCATGGAGAGAGATCAAATCCTGCCATCTCCTTTGGATCCTGGAAACGGCCTCTTAAGGCACCCTCGAGCCTCTTTAAAGGAAACAAATCAAAGTGCTGCACCAGACAGTTGCAGGTAAAGCTGTGCTCCTGAGGACCTGCCTTTTGCAGATAGCCCTGTGTATGGGGAGTGAAACATTTCCAGGAGATTTGATTTCATCTGGGGTCTGCGGAAATTCCACAGCTCCACAAACAATCCATCACCAACTTGCTTAAAGAGAAGGGATAAATTCATCATCTTCTTCTGGAGCAACCGTCGGGATCGCAGGAGGAGCAGCAATGCAAACTGCCTTTCCTGCACATGGAGAAGAGCCAAAATCGGGTCGAGGGAGCAGCTTTGAGCCTCTCCTTCCCCTCCTGCCGAGCTCCATTTGAGCCCGGCTGCTCTCCCAGCAGCTCTGCTCGCTCATGCCTGTGCAGCTGCGCTGGCTGGCAGGAATATTGCTGGTTCCTTCTTCACAGCCTTTGCTTTAGACTCATTCTGATGGTGGCTGTTACCTCCCCAGAGCAGCAGTGAGCGTCCACTCAGCTGCTATTGGTGTGTCCATGCTGACACATGCAGCCTGACCCAGGGAATGTCACTGTTCCCAAAAGCAAAATGCCTTCAGGTGACCACGGGGCTTGTGCTCTGTCCCAGGGTGATGCTGCCCAGGGAGACAACCTCCTCCTTCCTCCTCCTCCTGCTCCTCCTCTCTGCAGGGCCAGCTCCTGGGATCACCCACAGCCGGGCACCCAGGAGGGACTGGATCTCTGCAAAGTGCCAGGTGGCATCCATAGGGAAGAGGCAGATGTTGCTGGATGACACCATCAGTCTGCAGCAGAGGGACAGGATGGAGATCCACCTCTGGACTCGGTTTTAAGCACAAAGGGGAGAGTGTGGAAAAATGGTGTAAGAGAACATATTCTCTCGCGTTAAATCACCGCTCTGGGTCCTGTTGCCATTGGCAGCCTGAGGGATATTTTGCAGAGATGCTAAAACACATTGTAAATTAGGAAAACAAGAGCGAAACCAAACCAAAACACCATATTGTGTAAGATCACTTCTCTTGATACCAGAAAAGCTTTTCAGAACAAAACCACCCCATTCATGTTTACCTTTGTTTGGGGTTTTTTATTTGAAGAATATCTCATTTCTGGTTTTCCGTACAAATAGCTGTTGTCATTGATGTCCCCTTTGCAGCCTTGCCTCGCTGCCTGCAGAGGTCAGCAGTGCTGGACTCCCTGTGGGATGTGGGCAGCCCTGCTCCTTCCCAGGCCAGGAAAAGAAGAGAAACACTTCATGATCCTTAAACTTGTTAAAATTGAAAAGTCTCAGACAGAGATCTCAGCAGCCCCAGGTAAGTTTTCTTCAGCCAGTGTTTTACTTGTCTGCAGAGAAAGAGAGTTAAGGAGGGGTGAATCCAGCCCATAATTACTGAATCTCAGCCCATAATTCCTTCAGGAAACTGCAGCAGTTTGCTGGAGAGCACTCGGGCTCACACCAAAAGGAGAGAATTGCAGGTATTTTCCCCTTCTGATCTGTTATAGGGGAATATGCAAAGAGGGATTTCGGAGCGTGGCCACCCAGGCAGCCCAGCAAAACCAGCGCGGACATTTGCGAGTCCTCAGCAGGAGTGAGAAACCTGAGCGGGGCTGGGGAGCAGCCCTGATTCCTGGAGCAGCCCTGACCCCTGGGTCCCTGAGCAGCTGTTCCTGTGGTGGGAGCCCCCAGGCTGGAGGCTGGCTGGGTGGGTGGCTGGGAGCCACAGGCTCCAGGGAAGGGACGGGCCACCCAAAGCCAAGCCCCAGCCAGACGCGGTGACCCACCCGCAGGTCCCTGGCCTCCGCTCTCCGAGGCAGCCAGAAGCTCTGCCATTAACAGCCACCTCCTGCCGAGACCTCCTTAATGGACAACGGCTGAGGCAAATTATGAAATTAAAAGAAATAGGGTGAGGATACAATTAAAAGCGGTGTCTCTGAACTGGAACTGCTTTGCCACGAATTGAACGTGCCTAAACCTAGTCATGGTTGAGCAGAGCTATTCCACTCAGCATTGGATTAACTCATCAGCAGAGTGCCCAGAATCTGATTTAATTTGAAAGACTACAAAATTATATTTCTCTGCTGATTTTCCAGGTGGCAGGATTAGACGCAGGGCTTTTAGTTTTCCACTACTTCCTTTTAACCTAATTTGACAGAAATGGCTTTTGGTACAAGGCAGAATTTGCTGGGTGCTGCATCAGGGATAAAGGAAACATCAGAAAAATGGCAAAGCGCAGTTGGGGGAGATTGTTTCCCTCTCTCTGGAACATGCTGGGTTTGATAAACTACAAAGGCTGAGTCTTCTGGAAGAGCATAAACCAGGGAAATTTGCAGCTCTCATGGAACGTTTGGCGCCTCACCGGAGCAGCCCCTCTTTCTGGGGAGAACAAGGAAGACCAAGAGTTGCATATTTGGTGTGTGCTGGCCCTCATGAGGACACAGCAAGGGATTGGTGCATGGCTGGCACGGGCATGGCCACGGGCACGGCGGCTGCAGGGGAAGGAAGGGTGGTGGCCAGGGCCAGTGCGGCCACAGGGACGCCCTGCGGGGCAGGCGGGAACGGGAGCTGCCCTTCCTCCCGCCTCTGCTGATTAAGGAGCTCCTTTTCTTGGCAGTTAGAGCTGGAATTAAAATATTGCTGGGAGAGAGAGACCCAGGGGCAGGCGAACAGCTTGTTCCCAGCTGGCTCAGCACTTTCCTGTTTGCAGTTCCACCTACCAGAGCTCGAAAAAGGCTCCCTGAAGGCGGCCGGGTGCCGGGCTGGCAGCGCTGCCAGCCCCCGATACCTGGCATGCCCCAATGCCCCTGAGCTGCATCAGCACTCAGGGGGCATCTCTGCTCCTCCCGCTGGGCAGGCAGTGGGGCTCTTGGTACGTACCCAGCCGGAGCAGTGTTGGAACAGAGGTGGAGGCAGGAGAAGGGTGTGCCCAGGCTGGCTTGGAAGCTGTTTTTTGGCTGCTGATGTTGCTGGGTGCCTGTGGGGATCCTGGAGGCTTCCAGGGCTTTGTCCCCTCTCTAAGGAAGAAAGGGGATTTTGAATCTGACCTCCAAACTGCAGGAGCTGGGGTGCCCTGGAGGGGCACCAGCTGGATGGTTTAAAGGCCAAGCTACTTGACTGCTCTTATTTTCCTTCTCCTGTGTCCCACACCCCTGTAACTGCTGGAGTGATGAGGCTCCTCTTTGCCCCGGTGGAAGGCACAGACCCGAGTTAATGACCCCCGTGCCCGACTCCCACTGCTCTTCTCCTGGTCATTTTGCCAGGCTCCAGTGGAATGGTTTGCCTGGGAAATGGTCTGTGACCTCGCAGGCAGTGTGCTTGCGAGAGGCAGGTTTCTAATGACTCCTCAGACTGAGATTTTATCCCTGTAAATGCAACTAGGTCTCAGTGTCCCTGATTAGCTTCTTGTGACGAATTCCATCTGCCTGCCTGGGAACAACAAGGACCTAAAAAACCTGAGCACCAGCCATGCAGCCGGCTGCTCCCATGCTGGGCTTTGTCATCAGAGGAAATCACTTAAAAAACAGGAAACTCTCCCTTGTTCCACTCAATTTCTTGGGACTGTTTGCCTGAAATGTCACCTTCACAGATGAAGGAATGGGATTTATCACAATTAAGGGAGGCTTTGACATGTCCCTGTAAGTAAATCAAGGATGCTTTTAATTCTAAATCTGCACAGGGTTTCGTTGGTGCAGTGCGAGTCCCTTGCAGTTTATAACACTTACAAAAATGCACGTTTTCGGGCAGTGGTGGTGTGATTTTGCTGCTCTGGGCAGCGTGGGTTGCCAAGGCCGATGGAGCACATTGATGGCACGTGGCTCATTGTTGGAATGCCGGCTGCAGACACTCCTCAGGAATGCAGAGAATCAACCCTTGTGCTGGGTTATTGAGTGATTGAGCGGTTTCTTACATATTTTGGGATATTTTGTGTATTGTGACTGTAACACATTGTGTTACAATACACAAAACATCCCACCTGCGTCACTGCCCTCGTCAGTCGCTGCATTTCTGGAGAGCATTTTTGGCTGTTACATGCGACAAAGAGGAGCCGAATCTGTGACAGGGGCTCTGTGACAGGGGCTCTGTGACATCCAGGTTCCGTGACAGGGGTTCTGTGACAGGGGCTCTGTGGCACATGGCTTTTGCTCCCCAGATGCTGGTGCAGCGCTTGCAGGGTCCTGGCACGCTGTGGGTGCAGGTGGTGGGGGGCTCCCGGCTCCCAGCAGTGCTCCCCACCACGGCCTCACAGCCCCCTCCTGCCCCGGCACCGATGTCCTCGTTCTTCCCTCTGCCCTTCTCCTGCGGTTCCCGTTCCGCAGCCGAGAGCTGTGTCACCGGTGCCGTGGCCTCGGCCCCACGTCCGGGGTGCGGCACCTGCCCCGCGCCGGAGTCTTTGCCCAACGTCTGGTGTGGCCGTGAGTTACCCCCAGGCCGTGCCCGGGGCTGGGTGGGCTCTGCCCGTCGCTGGGCTCTGGCCGTGATGCTCTCTCCGAGGGCATTCCCGGTCTCCTCAGCCACCGGCGTTGCTTCAGCGAAGGGGGATTACTGTATGAAACACCTCACAAAAATGTGTTGCATTTGCTGTTGCCACAGCACACGTTGGAAACCCGGAACACGGGGCGGAAGCTGGTGAGTCACCGGGGTGAAGCATTTATCCCAAACCCTTGTCCTGGGAACCTTTTGGCACGGATGAACTTTACAGACCCGACAGGCCATGGTGGGAGTGACTGGGACCAGTTGGGGAGTTTCTGTGCGGGCTGGATGTGCCCACCTCACTGTGGTGTTATCTGGCACAAAGTCATTTGGAAATCCTCAGTGCTGCCAGCAGTTGTGTTTTTAATGAGGTTACTTGTGATTAGTGGTCAAGCAGTGGCTCTCCCGCTGCTGAGCCCAACAGGCCAAAGGCAGCATCGTACCTTTGGGGTTTGGTGACTCGGTGATGTTCCATCAGATTTTGAAGCCGGTTTTGTTCCAGCTCGAGCAGTTCTCCAACCACTGGAGGGCGGCACTTCCATGAAGTGCCAAAGTGATGGTTCCAGCTTAGTTTTGCTGGAAAAGTAAAATTAAACAACCAAAAAAGTTACCATATACATATAAATAAAATAAAATTCAAGATAAAACTGGTTAACAGGAAGGAAGGGGGGGATGCTCAGACACCCGTCCCCAGTCCTGGGGACAGACATGCAGCTGTGGCACACGAGTGTCACCCAGCCCCACTGAGCCCTCGTGCGAATCCAGGGGGAAATGGTAATTACTTTTCAAAGCCAGATTTATCCCTAAATCAGTGTTTAGGTCGCAAGGGAAGGCCAGACCCCCATGAAGTGACCTAGCAGAAGCATGCTGTTTCCTCTGAGGGGGCTGCTTGTGGGACCTTTCCATGACGTAAGTTTGCTGCAGGGACTTGGACACCGACAATAACGCACTATTCACTTGCGAGTCATTTCCCATTTTAAATACCTCTCATAAGGGGGGAAAGATTTAATTTGCTGGCTGGTTTGGTTGTGTTTACAGCAGCTTGGAAAATAATTGAAAGAGAAAATGAGTGCAGTGTGAGTGTGGGAGTCCCGGGGTCTGAGAGACCCAGCCTGGCTCTCGGCAGCAGGGGTACAACCATCATGTGGCTCACAGGGCTCGAGCTGTGGAGGAGCCACCAGGGGTGGGTTTAAAGCTCCTGCCCAATCCCTCTGCCTTACTAAATAAAGGAAAAATTATACAAATGGTGTTGAAATGTGGAATTGCTGGTTAGATGCTGCCATGGTCTGCAGCTCTCAGCACTTGGCTGATGTTTAACCTGAAATCCTGCTCTGGTGAATGGGATTTGCCTGTCTGAGGGGTGTGTGAGGGTAAGGCCAGGCCAGGCCAGACTCAGTGGTGTTTTCCTCAGTTGAAGATAATTTGGGTTTGCTTGGTCAAAGCTCAGTCAGCAGCAGAGTAAGGGCGTTACCTTCCAGGAAGGCTTGTTTGGTTGGCTGAAGCGAGATGTTTCTGAGAAGTGCCTGCAACCACTCAAGGTTAAACTAAGAATTGGCATAAAGTGACAAGGGGCAGCTTTTAGGACTCAATACCTGAACTAGCCAAACCCTGAAGAAACAAGTACAAAATGGAATTCTTTTATTAGCTTTCCCCCGGCACTGACACCTGCAGACTTCTGTCTGTGGCTGTGTGGGAAGAGATCACACTGCAAATGTAAATCCCACGGTATGGGACTTTGGGGAATCAGGCTGTGTTTGAATCCACCCTGGAGAAGGACCCAAACATGCTCGCTACGCTACAGATTGCAGAGAATAGTGTTGCAACAGAGATTAACATAATCAGAGAACTTGGAGTAGCATTTGAACTAAAATAAGGGAGGTGAGCCCCAACCTGTGTCCTTCACAGGAGTGCAATCCAGCACTGGGAAACTGCTAAAATATACTGGGACACTGCTTCAAGTGCCAGTACAGATTGACTTTTAATATCTTATAAAAAACAGGTTACATTATTCAAAACCAAGGGGTCTCAAAGTCACAGGAAAGCTGAATTTCACTCTGTAACAGCGACCTCAGGTCACTGCTGGGTTTAGTGCCAAACTCACCCGGGTTCTGTGAGCAGACCCTGAACTCTGCTCTGCCCTGTCATGGGGCAGGTGTGTGTCGCTCTGGGCATCAGCTCCAGGCAAAGAGCAATAACTGCCCCCCTAAAGCCAGGAGGATCTTCCTCATTCCCTGCAGGGGGACTGGGCTCGGGCTGGAGGTGGAGGAAGGTTTCCCCTCCGCGCTACCGGGAATTAATGGGGCTCTTCGTTTCGCTCAATTACTGGGCATCCACCTGAGAAGCTGTAAAGGGTAGAACAGTAAATCTTACAGTCAAATATTAAATTATACCTAATTTATTTACTTATGGCCAACTGTAAGCCCTGCAATCAAGCGTGTAAGGGTTGATGTCACAAGCACTCCCGGGAGCGAGGGGATGTGCCTGGCAGAGCAGCGGCAGGGGTTTGCTGAGGCTCACTCCGAGGGGGGCACAGGCAGGGGTTGATTGCTGCAAACCCAGGGTCTCCCAGCTGCAGAGACCCTGAGACTAGCAGAGGGCAGCTTGCCCTCTGCCTCCTTCGTGCTGCAGAGCTTTGCTGCCTTAGGCTCACACCCCTGCGTGAGGTGTGGGGAGGAAGGAGCTTCTTGAGAACCCCCTCAGCCCTCCAAAGCCACCCCCATGTCCATGCCTGCCTGAAACCGGGGGCACTGGCTGTCCCCGTCAGTGGCCAGTGAGCCCAGCTGTCACCTCTGAGAGGTGTTTGCTGCAGGTGGGGCCTCTGGGAAGCAGAATAACCCTTCCACACCCCTGACCCCTCTGCACCCCTGACCCCCCTGCACCCCCTGGCCCCTCCTGCACCCCCTTGGCCGTGCTGCACCCCCTTGGCCGTGCTGCCCCGAGCTGGCTCCCGGCTCTGCAGTGCAGCTGCTCCGTGGTCTGCAACTTCACTCCCCTGGCCTGCTCTTCCCCATCACACACGTGGCTTTGCAGGGGGTGTCATCCGGCCGAATGTGTGACGGATAGTAATTGCTATAAGGAAAATATAGGGGGAAGAGAAAGGTGAAAGGCTTATCTTTAATGGCCAGGACATAAGTGTGTCTGAGTTCTTGCAGCCAGACAGAAAACAGCTGTGAAAATTGTCCCAGTTTGAGTGTTAATTGCTCAGGCGGCTCTTGGGTTTGTCTGCAGTGGCTGGGGCTGTTGGTTCAGGGTAACACAGGGCTTTTCTTTCTCCCTGACTTGCAAATACTTAACCTCAGAAGGCAGAAAACGTTTTAGTCACTTCTCAAAAAAAAAAGAAAAAAATGAGGAAAGAAAAGCTATTTCATTTTCTGGCCAAGTAGCCAGGGAAGACCAGGTCCTTGACTTTGATAAATGTCTCTCCACACTCATAATGCATTTTTGCATACTTTTATTGCGGCTAAAACACTCAGTGTTTGGGAAGAGGTTTATTGTTTGAATCAGGATGAAACTGTCATGTGTTTGGCAGTACTTTCTGCAGAATATATGCAAGGTGTTTTTACTTCTGTACAAAATCCTTCAAGTCATCTGAATTTTTTCCCTGGACTGCCCTCTGCTCAAGGTTTCAATGTGCCTTTGAATTGTAGCTTTGTCCTTGTCCTCCCTGGCAGCCCTGTGCTGCCATCCTGCAAAAGGGCTCAGAAAATGGCACTGGGCGAAGGTGCAAATTGGAGCCTCCTGGAAAGTCTGGTGGAGGAAAAGGGCCTGATGGCTCCCGAGCACATTTGTAATGATAAACTGTGTCTTGTACTTTAGCGTTCAGAGAGAGGGGGAGAAAAAAACCATGTCTGGATTGGAGTTTTTTCAGCATTTGGGATGTCAGGTGAATTTTAAACAGAACCCAGCTGGAATGTGGCCAGTCTGGGAAGAACAATTGGGTAGTTTTCTCTTCCCTTTCCATTATGGTCCAAGCAGGAACAGCAGCAGGTGGAGAAAGCACCTTGAGTTGTGTTGGGGTGTTTGTGTGCCAGATTTTGCCTAATTCCTTAAGGCTTAAAGCATCTTTACTTTGCAAAGACAACGGAAATCTTTTTTTTTTTTTGTGCCTGAATGTTTTAAAAATGGAACGGCTTTCCAGTGATGTGGGAGAGCAGCAGCTTTCACAGGGATACCACAGGGAATTTCTTCCCCCGGACTGATGGGTCCTGGCCCTCGGGCCAGTGTGATCCGCAGTGAGGTGCCCGGGGGGGACGGGCGGGGAGTGGGCAAGGGCTCGGCAGGAGCAGGCAGCTGCCTGGTGCGCAGCGCCGAGGAGCCGCTCCGCGCTCTTCCCAGCCGGGTGTTTTGGGAAGTGGTGGCTGTGGCATGACTCAGTGACCCCGCCAGGCCTGGGGCAGTGCTCAGTCATTGGCAGGAGCGGGTTTTCCACGGAGGAGGATGCAGGCCGTGGTGCTGAGCCCCAGCTGCTGCCCGCAGCCGCGCGGATGATGCTCCCGATGATGCTCCCGATGATGCTCCCGATGATGCTCCCTGCGCGTGGGCGCCCGGAGGAGCCGCAGCCCGGGAGGTGCTGGCTGGCTGGCTCAGCTCTGATTCACTTCCCCGACCCCCCTGCTGGGAGCCATGAACCAGAAAAATGTCACTGCTTCCCACGGCAGAGCATGCTCATGCCATGCCACGGGCACCAACTCGGGGTGCAGCTCGGTGGGAATAAGGGTTTTTCCCAGGGCTGTGTATTAAGATTCTGGTCACAGCCCAACTTTTGGTTTTTAGCAAAGATAAATGGCAGTTGTGCCATCTCTTGTTGCCTGCAGTATTTTGGAGGTTTTTCTTCTCATAAATAGCCTTGTCTATCACTTCAAAGTGACACTGGAGCATCATTTTGCTGCATGTGAGGCATCTGTGCTTTGAAACCCCAGACCAGCTCTTTTCTGTGAAAACTACACTAAATCAGCCACAAATCTCATGCTTTACAGTTCCTCACTCACATTTAACCTGCTTTAGAGCGGAGCTTTCCCTTGGCAGCTGCAGGTGAAATATGTTTCGTCTGTGTCTGTTTCCTCCAGCACGAGGTACCCCCAAGCTGGGGCTGCCGGGGGCACCTGGGGTGCTGCTCTTCTGCTTGGCAAAGCAGAGTCTGTCCCTCTGGGTGAAGCAGAGCGGCAGCTCAGTCAATTTTTAACTGGCGTGGGAGGGAAGCTTGCCAGGGAGGTGCTGCTGTTGACCCTGTCTCCCCGCACACAAACACGGCTGGGTGAGGGCTGGGCTGGCTCTGCTTTGGACTCTGCTCATGCTTTCTGTGCCGGATTTCACCAGAAATTGCAGGTCATAGTACTGGGTGTTCAGACACTGGGGAACATCCCCATCTCCTGAACACCGTGGTCAGGCTGAGATGGGCTGTTGACTTGTTCCAAGCCCATCTTTCCATGGACAGGATGGTTGCAAGAGCAGTTTTTCTGAGAGATGGGAGTTTGGTTGGAGGACAGAGGGTGGGACCTCTGTGCTGTCTGCTGTCGCTGACACCCTCTTTGCTCTGGGCTCTCTCTTCCCGGCACCCTGTGAGTCGCTCCCCACCTTCTCCAGTCTGTCAAGTCAGAGCTTTTGCCAAAAGTCTTCTTGTTTTCTGTCCTGTCTTTCTGTGGCTTCTCCTCAGGTGGCAGTGGTGGTGGGGTGCTGCTCTCCTCACAGCTGCTCAGGCTGGGGCTGGGTGGCCACCCCTCCACTGTGCCCGTCCCAGGCAGGGCGTTAGACAAGCCAGATAAAATTAGCTGTTCGGACGCATGTTCCTCAGGATGCCGGGACAGGGGGACACCCAGTACACCCAGTTTGACTCACGGAGAAGAATTAATGGAAACGCCCGGCTCCTGAAGGGAGGAAATTCCTTGAACAGCCTTTTCCTCTGTTTGTTGCGTGGGGAGGCTGACAATGGGCCCTGTCTGGCAGCCGGGCTGGCTCGGAGCGCAGCACCACAGACACCGCGTCTGCGGCACCGGGCGCTCAGGAAGGGCCCAGCGCTGACGGGTGACAGCACAGCTGGGTGACCTGCCCTCCCACACCTCTGCACGCTCCACGGCAGGACCCTGGAGCGCAGCACAGCACAGCACTGGCAGTGCCTGGCTTGGCCGTGCCCCCCCGGACACAGGGACTGCCGCAGATGCCGGACCACCGGGGCTCTGAGCCGTCCTGGTGCAGCCCTGGAGAGAAGCAGAGCAGCAGCACCGTGAGCGTGAGGGCCCTGGGATGACTGGACATCTGTACCTCAAACTCTCGCTGTCAAATGTTCCGAAAGAATTCATTACAGTTTTTGGTAACCCTGCTGCCCGACGCCTTCCTGGAGCACAAACCTGCCAAAACAGTGGACAGGCTGCAACCAAGGAAAATTGCCTTTTTCCTCTGCAAAAGTCCAATAAACACGTAACTTCTTTGCAAATGGCCTTTTTTTTTTTTTTCAATCAGGGATGCCCCTTGAGCCAATAATTTCAACGTAATGAGACAAAAGGGACTATAAAGTCTCCACATCACAGGATCTTATCGATCATGTTATGCACGTGTTGTGAGCAGGAATGTCTGGGCAATCCTGGGTCGTGCCAGCAGCAACCACTTCAGTGGGTGTTGGTTTCAGTCTGCCGCAATCGTGGCTTCTGTCGGATTCACGTCCCACAAGGAAAGACAACTGGCAGATGATGCTGAGGCTGCCCCGTTGTGGGGAGCACTGGGGAGCTGTGTTTGGTTTTGGGGGCCCAGAGAGTGACAAGGCTCTGCCAAACCCACTGTTGGCCCTGGCACAGGGGGTGCATTGTGGACGCCTCAATGGTCCAGGGCAGGGAAGGGGGGAGCACAGCCCCGTCAGCAGAGCTGTGGGAAGCAGTGGGACAGCGCAGAGCTGATTTGGTGCCCCAGGGGTGTTCTCAGAGCACCCTCGGCAGCAGGATTGTCAGGTCCCAGCAAGTAACACGTGGGTTTGAGGGCTCTGTGTTTGGCTTCTACTGTGAGCGTTTGCCGCACAGGAAACAGCCCTGATGGGAAAACCCACCGGAGCAGGAGAAAGTGCGCTGCATCCCCAGGGACGGGAGGGGCGGAGGGGAGGCAGGTCGGGGCTGTGGGCGGCCACTGGCTGGCCCCGTTTGGCCTTTTTTGGAAACAGCCCATTTGAGGCAGTTTGTGTCGCTGTGGCTGGTTCGTGGGGATGTGTCATGAGCAACAGCTGCAGTGAGTGTGGGACACTGCCCTGGGAGAGGTCGAATGCTGGAAAACTGACAACTTCCTCTGGAGCAAACCTGCTCTGAGGCAGATTTTTCTGAGCAAGGGCAGTTCTGAAAAGCCTTTGGAGGCTCTTTAAAACATGTTCATCCCAAACCAGCTCTCTCCAGTCGTCTTGGGAGGGAGAATCACCCTGTGTCCCACTCCAGCTATAAATAATTACAATTGCCCATTCTATTAGGCAATGTAAAGGGTTATTTCTAGTCTCCCTGACTTATAGGCAATTTGCAGTTCTTACTGTAGGCAAAAAGACTGTAGCTGGGCTATCATTCTTCCAAGCTGCTTTATCTTTGTTGCTCTAAGCAGAGTCATGGGAATGTTTTTTTCTAACCCAGCAGGTTATTAGAGGACAGACTTATAAATAACCAGTCTTGGCTATTTTTAAGTGTTTTCAGCATCGTCTATCATGATAGTACAGCACAACCTGCAGAAAAACTGCCCAATTTCACTGTCAAAGCTTCATAACTCACTTCTGTTTCTCTGGATGGTGAGGAGCCAAGTCCAGGCTCCCACTCTGCTCTAGAGGAATGCCAAGGACCAACGAGCCGTGCTGCCCACCCTGGCCCTGGATCGTTCTTTTCTAAACCTTCTTTCCTCCTTGCAGAAGGTGTTGTTTTCCCTTATTACAGACAGGAGACTAACACTGGAGTTGGTTTACAATAAATTTGGTGAGGTATTTCTGGGGATGCTGTAGTCACCATAGCAACCATGGGCCAAACTGGTGCTGCCAGGGGGGATGGTGGGGCTGCAGGGAAGCCAGGGGCTGCTGCAGCTCCTGAGGATGGGCTGCCAAAGCCACACCAAGGTGAGGAAGGAGAGGTGCAGGCAATCTGCTCCTAAACTAAGTCTCTGTGAAATGATCAAAAAAAGTCTAACCCCACCACTCCAGGAGAACTGAGCATTTCAGACAAGATCATTTATATTTACTTCATAATTTATTAATTTTCAGATTACCGGATGCAATAAATTATAGTTGGTATAATAATAACATTGTCATAAAATATTACCATGAAGTAAGTACTCATCTAACAGCAACTATAACCTACACAGAGAAGAACTGGAGTTATTATGTTTAGATTTTTAGTGTTAATGGGAAGTGAACAAAATATTAAGGAACTTCACAGTAAATTCAAGGAGATCTGTCATTATTATTGCTTCTGTGCAAATGACTTTTACTGCACGCATACAGCTTAGGAAGGAAAGGTACAGTTGTGCAGAGTTACTCTGGAGCAAATGTGTTCCCTGACGGCTGGACTTGCTGCACCATGCAGTGCGTTCGGACGCACTTAACAAATGCAAAGTGACCGTGATCAGAGGCTGATCGGTCTCCAGAGCCTCCCGCCAGCCGCAGCAGCGAGGCTCTGCACGGGCTCAGCTTCAGCGGAACGGGTTTGAGAAGGCAAAGCACGCGGCTGGAGTCAGTGAGCACCGAGTCTCTCAGACGGCCCCGAGTCACAGCCGGCAGTGCGGGGTTCCCCCACAGCTCAGTCCCACGGCTGCCCGGAGGAGCCTGGCTGCCTCCCCCTGGGAGCTGCCCTCCTTCTGGGAGCCTCTGGCTGCCACGCTGCCACCCACACCAACGCTGCCGCGGGCACCGACGCTGATGTTCACACCGATGCTGCTGTGGGCGCTGATGGTACCATGGGCACTGATGCTGCCATGGGCACCAATGCTGCCCCGCGGGCACCGATGCTGCTGTCCACACCAATGCTGCTGTCCACAATGATGCTGCCGTGGGCACTGATGGTACCACGGGCACTGGTGCCGCCCTCGGCGCGCAGTTTGCTGTGGGGCTGAAGCCCGGTGGGCAGTCTGTCAGGTCCCCGGTTCCACGGGGCAGCGGAGCATGCTGAGGGTGGTAGGAGGTCACAAACGGTCCCGTCCCCAAATGTTCTCCTCCATTTCTGCTCCCTTCGCCGGTTCAGTGAACTTTAATGAAGTATTTCCGAAATGTCAGGAACTGGAGCAGTTTGTCTTTTCTCCTCTGCTTTAGTGCCATTAGCGCTCTCGTCTTCTCCTCCACGTCCTGGTCGGTGGCGAGGATTATCTTGGCTCTTTCCTCCGCCTTCTTGTCTCCGGAGTTTTTGAAGAGCTTCTGCAGGGACTCTTGGTTGATGCTTTCGAAGATGTTGGCCGCGGCTTTCTTGCGCAGGGCCGTGTCGAAGCGGTAGCCGTGGACTGAGGGGCTCACTCGCAGGGATGTCGACATGGCTGGAGCGCTGGAGCTTGTCTTTGCTTTCATCTATGTGGGTGCTGCCGGGTTTGCCCTGGGCTCCAGTCGGAGAGATGGGTGCCGTGCTGGCTCCAGGACTGGTATTTAAAGGCAGGCTGGAGAAAAAGCTGGAGGGCTCAGGTTACAGTGGTGAGATCACGATGATGTCAACACCCAACAGTCACAGGCGGGTTTAACAGTTAAGTTGCCAACTTATCCCCATCCTGCAGACAAGAGGGAAAGTTCTCTGCTTCTGCAACAGAAATGGCTTTTCTTTGACCCACCACGGAACAGGCTTCAACCACTGCTGTGAGACTGAGCCAGCACAGCCCAAACTCCACTCCTGCCCTTGTTGCACATGAAAAGCATCACATGGGGAAAATATGTCATATCATAAACAGGTAAAACTCCAGGCGAGAACTGTTGCAATACAGAGGTGTTGGCTGGAGCACTTGGCTCTGTGTCCATCAGTACCACTGCAAACCTGCTCCTCTCTGGGCTTGGGGTCCTTTCTGCTGCTTCCCAGCAGATGCAGCTCATCTTTAGTGCACACACAGCTGCATTTTCTAATTGGAAAGTGCTGTCCCAAAGGCAGGTGATGCCCAGGTTTTACACCCTCGGCTGCCCAGCTGCATGGGGCAATGCTCTTAGAGGCAGGAAAATGCTCAGTTTGCTGCCTTGCTCCTGCCTCCAGTGTCCTTTTTCTTAAATTTCCTGCTCATCGGTGCTGGAAAGAAAACTCACCTCTGCTCCAAAAGAGTCTGTGCTCTCCACACCACCCTTGGCCAACGCCAAGCCCTTGGGCTGGGAGGACTCACTCTTAGTCATATGAGGTGAGTTTTTGGCAGCCCTGTGAGGAGTAGGGAGTTGGATTTCATGGCCTATATGGGTCTCTTCCCACCCAAGATACACTGGGACAGGGCACGGCTGCCTGCAAGGGGCTCTGGCCGCTGGAGCTCCCTCTGGGCTTAGACAGCTGGTGTTACTGAGCACAGTCAAATCCAGCCCAGAATAACTGCGGGTTCAAAAGTCACTTGAGGCCGGGAGCCAGAGATAAGTGTATTTTGGTTAATGTTTTAAAGCGACCGGATGCTGCAGAGGTTGTGTTTGGAAAGTTAGCAGCTTGTTTACTGTTGTTGCTGACCCTGTTACTCACCCTTGCTGAAGGACTCCAGGAACAGCCTCTGTCCCCATCCCACTTGGACCAGGGGTTTCCCTTGTTTACCGGAGAGCTGCGGAGGTGACCTCTGACCACAGCGAAGAGCAGATCCAAAGGAACATCACCCAGTTGCTTCTCATTCCACATTCCCTTTAAAACTTCTGTTCCCTCGGACAGAGAGAGGGGATATGTCTGAGCCCCAGCAAACCCCCTCTCCAATGGCCAGCAGAAGCCAGGGGAGAGGTAAGAGCACCTGAAGCCCATGTTCAGGTGTTCGTGCTGGCTGAGAGCAGAGAAGGGCATTACCTGTGAGTTGTCGCTCACCAGGTGACGTGCAGAGGGGGGCAGGTGGCCGCCTGGGCCCCAGAAGGACTGGCAGCCGCAGTCCCATCCAGCTGGCCAGGGCTTGCCAGGCCTTTATCCTTAGGGGAGGGAGAGGGCTCATTTCAGTGTCTGACCACTTTCCTACCTGGAACTTGGGACTCATCCGTTGGTGCTGGGCATGCCCTGGCACAGCCACATGCCCTGCACGCACCACATCCCACCAGAACATGGGTTTCCCCACCGCTGCCGGGACTTTGATCTGTGCCGTTGCTCCAGCATGAGCTCCCTCTGCATGTGCCATTGCTCCCCGCTGGTCCTGTCATTGTGTGAGTTACTTTTTACGAGTCTGTCCCAATTTCTTCTGTACGTGCAGTCTGTTCCATGCTTCAGTGGATAAACAACAGCTTTGCAAACACCGGGGATTCTCCTTTCGCCAGCCAGACGTGCAGCCTCTCACCTCGCCGTGGTCTTGCTGAATTGGTGAGAATTACACCTCGGCCGCTGTTTGCTCAGTGTTTGCGGTGTTGGTAAATCCACCCTGAAAATAAGGTGTTTTTGACGTTGCTGGGCCTCTGCCTGGGAAAGACCCCGTGGTTTATAGGCTCTGTGAACGTGAGATGCGAGGGGGGAGCAGGAGGAAGCAGGGCCATGTGCATTGCCCGTCCCTGCCTGCTCAGAGCTGCCCGGAGTGCTCTGGGAGGGCAGAACCTGCCTGCAACGCGGACCTAGCTGATATGCTGAAGGTGCTTTGCTTCACTGGACAGATAACCCAGTGTCAGGGTACTTAGGGCAAAAAGCAGCACTGGAAGATCAGCCAAGATCTTTTGGCTCTAGAAAACAAACCCTTTTGTGTCCCCTGGTTGAAAACAAGAGCTGAGGCATGTTCACGTGCGCCTGGTTGTCACCACTCCCACTGCACATGGAATCGCTCTGCAGGTATTTGCAGAGACGTGGCTGAGAGCATAAATTAGCAATATCTGTGGAAGATACAAGCTCAGAAAAGTATCTGCCATGGAAACCAAGGCTAAAGCTGATACTTTAGGAGTAAGACATCAGAAAACTGCCAAGATCAAGCATGCATTTCCTTGTGAGCTCATCTCACACGGAGCAGTAACAAATGTCTTTGCCCCTTCATGCTTCTCTGCCCACTTTGTATAAATTTAGTTGTGCTTGGCTCTGACGGAGTGATGAAGCATGCCTCGTCTGTTTTTTTCCAGTAATTTTTGTTTATATCAGTCTTTTAATACTGCTTTCCCAGTAGTGCTTAGGAGGAATTATTCATGTGTTGGATTGGAGCAAAACTTCAGAGATGCGATTTCTATCATCGTTCTCCTGCTATTACTGTGTAATTGCTTTGTGAGACGCAGATGCTCCATTTCACCCGTTAATGGGAGGATTAATTCCCAACCCCACCGACTTCAGAGCGGTGCAGTCACATCCCTCATCCTGCTCTGCTTCTCCCTGCGGGTTGGGCTGGGGGCACTCCGGGCACGGGAGCTCTGCTGCCAGGGGCCGGGCAGGATTGTGCTGAGCTTTGGGGCACAGGGTTCCTTCCAGGACAGCTGCAGGGCCGCTGGCACAGCACCCCATGGGCACCTGCCCCAGACTGGCCAGGAAGGTTTTGACACTGAAGCACCTCTGATTTATGGTTTGCTAAAGCAAGCCCCAGGGGCTCACTGTCAAAGCCAGCCAGTGCTGCAGGATTTGGGAGGGACTGGGACTCTGCACCTGGGTTAGTGCTCTCAGGTGATGCAAATCTGGATTAAAGGGACCCAGAGGCTTCTCCCACTCCAAGCTACAAATTACGTGAGGGTCTTGCCCACCCCAGCTGCACCCGCGTTGGGGAGAGGGGAGAGGGGAGGGCAAAGCAGGCCATTCACCAGGCCAAACACCACGGTGGGGACTTCTGGAAAGCCCCCAGCCCCTCAGGGAGCCCACAGCCCCAGGGCAGGAGGTGGAAGGGAGCCGGGGCTGCTCTGATCGCAGGGGTGGCTGGGGCAGCCAGTGCCTGTCCCACTGACTCTTGCAGAGAACTCGCTCTGCCTTTATGTAACTTCCAAAACCACTCCAAAGAAGGTAATTTGGGATGGCTGTGCAGTTCCTTGGGGCATGTTTTACATAGCTTTCCCTTCACTAGCCTCTGCTGAAGCCTGCACTGCCTGCGACACCCCGTTGGGATCAGGAGAAGCAGCACCCCCCATGGAGCATCAGTGCTGCCCAGACCTTGCCAGCCATACGCAGGATATTCACAAACTGGGGCTTTGGAAGGGCATGTGGGAGGCTTTGGAACCGGAAAGTTAAATTATTGACTTCCAATATACATTTATGTGTGTGTGTGAGTGTGTGTATGTGTGTTTTCCCGTGAAAATCTAAGAGTGGGAAATTCCCAGGAGCTTCCAGCCATCTCTGCTCTTCCCATTCTTTCCCTGGTCTGGAACCCTGGCTGCCACCAGCCTGCAGCTGGGGAATCCCAACCCTTCCCAGGAGCCAGAAATCCTGCTCCTGGTGTGTGCTCTCTGCTGGGAAAGGTTTCCAAGATGGAAAGGTTTCCGGGATGGAATGCTCTGCAGAGACAGCTGTGGCATGGCTCTAAGGTCAAAGAGGAACCAGTTCATTGTGTTCCTCTTGGAATCCAAATTCCTGGGAGGTTGTCAGACATCCAGGTCGTGCGAATGCCATTGCCTGCCCTGGCTCCAACCTGCCTACAGTGTCTTCCAACTGGAACTCGTTTGCCTCTGGGACTCCACCTGGGATTTCTGTTTGTTTGGCTGTTGCTTGGGTTTTTCTGTGGTTGTTGTTTCTTTAATAGAGCATCTGGGAGCACTTGTCCAAATCTCACGGCAGGACACTGTGCCCTTTGCTCACAAAACCCAAGAGCTTATCTTGGCCATCTGTGTCCCCTGTGACTCCTCTTGTGATCCCCAGTTCAGAGCTGCAGGACAGGGCAGGTATTTTAAGGACATTTCTGCTGCAGTTCAGTTGCTGGAAAGCACAGACATGTCTCAGACAATCCTCACACAGCTCCCTGCCACAAAATAGAGAAAACCAATTGGTTTTCGGACCGCAGAAGGCATGATTGCACAATCAAGCCAGTTAAATTCCAACAGAAAAGTTTTTAATTGGGAAAAAAACTCCGGACTGGCCTGAGTGAGGGGAATGCAGCCCTGGAGCTGTGCAGAGCAGCTCCTGCACTGGCCAAGGAATGGCCAGAGCTGGGTGAGCTGAGCATCGCTCTCTGAGGGGAGACCATATAAGAGTAAAGCCTGTGGTGTTGCTGATAATGAATGTCTGCTCATTTCTCATAAATTCTCTGCTAAATGTACGATCACCAAGTTAATAATGCAGTGCAGGACATAATGAATAGCCAGTTACAGTAAGTAAATCACGGCTGGTAAGAAACAGAACAGAAACAGAAACTTCTGGCGCTTTTACCAGGCAGAACCCCTTGGAAGGAGAGCTGCATCCAGTAAAGCAGAGCTGAGGACACATCTGGTGTGGACCACATGCCACTTACTGGCACAGGGAGCTGGAGGGGCTGGAGTGGGGAAGGCTAGCTCTGTAAGGAGGCCACGGGTGGTTTCTCCTGGTGCCTGGGGCTTCCCAAATCCGTCTCGCAAAGGGAAACCCTGGCTGTGATGCTCCCTGCTCGTCACGGGAGAACATTTCCGAGGTCTGGTGGCAGGTTGCAAGCCAGAGCATCGGCAGAGCTGAAAGCCTTGTCGCAAAAAGAAGAGCCGTGTCTGGGGGGATGCAGGGGGTCTCAGGCAAAGGATGGGGTCGGGCTGTGGGGCAGGGGAGGAGCTGGGCTGGGATAACTCCGTGGTGTGTGCCGGCAGGACCAGCACCCCTCGATGGCACCGCCGTGTCGCCGTGCAGCCCCACCCAGCAGGTCCTGCTCTTTCCAAGGGAGACAGGGAAAGTATTTTAATATCCTGACTCCAGCATCTTCCTCCCGGCTCAGCAATGAAAGTTTAGACTTTCGAGCACGAACAACCTTTTTCTTTCTCTGCCCAGTTTCCTGTTTGATCTTCCTGAAGGTCCTGAGGACCCCTCGCTGGAGAGGGGCGAAGGCAGAGCCGTCTCCAGCTGTCAGACGGCTCATTGTCTGGTGCCGAGGGGACGGGCTCACGGGAAATCCTGCCCGGGGCTGGGCCGCGGGGCTGGCCCGGTTCATTGTCACCGCTCGGCCGCGGGCAGCAGCACCCGACACACGCCACACGCCCCAGTGCCCCCCTCCTCAGGGCTCTAATCGCTGCCGAGCCGCTTCCTCTGCTGCAGCAGGGGTGGCAGACAGGATGTGCCTTTGTGCCTTTGTGCTGCTCCGGCTCCTGGGGGCCTGCGGTGCCCCCATCGCTCCCGGAGCCTTCGCGGCTGCAGCCCAAGGCTGTGCCCCGGGGTCAGCCCCGGATCGGGAGCCAGATGTGCCAACGGCATGAGGCAGCCCCCCGCGGGGTGCTGAGGCTGTCAGGGCAGATGTAGGATGGTGGCAGAGAGGCAGGAGGGGTCTGGGGGGTGTTAGGGGTGATCTGGGGTACCTGGGAAGGGCTGTGGTGGTGCAGAGGAGATCCTGGGCTGGGCAGGGGGTCACCAAGGGCTCAGGCTGGTGGGTCTGCCTGGGGCCATGGCACAGGGGGAGGCCTGGGTGACCTCTGCAGTGCTGTAACCCTGCAAGTGGTCCAGGCTGGGAAACATCAGCTTGATGTCGAGGGAGCTCAACCGGGTCCTGCATCAGAGGGACAGGCTTCTTGAGCAGAAAACCAGCAAATTTAATTCTGAGTTCCCTAGTGCTGTGTCAAAGCAAAGTGGCACGTGCCAGAGGGAGCTCCTGTCCTTGCTGTGTTTTGGGGAGGAGCAGCAGATATTTGGGGACTTGTAGCTGAGCAATGCCGGGAGAAGAAAAACGATAATCAGAGCTGAGGGAAAGAGCAAAGCTGCACCCGTGGAGATTTATCAGGGAATCAACCTCTGCGTCAACCGTCTGGGAGATGAGCTTGGCACTGCAGAGTTATCAGCCTTGTAGCTCATTCCTCCACTAACAAAAGAGTTCCTGGGAGGGAACAGATGGTGTTTGGCTCCTACCACCCTCTCCCGTGGCCTGGCAGCCTCGCGTTGTAGCTGCTAGAAGAGCAATTTCTGTGATCCCCTTCCTGTCCCCGCGGTCATCCCCGAGCCACAGGGGCTGTGCTGGCTGTGTCTAGGGGCTTTGGGGGTATTTTTTGCACGCTGAGGCCCTCCTGCATATCCCCCCCAGCTACCCCTGGGGCTGGCTGTGCTGCTGCTGCTCTGGGGGAACAGGAGCTGCTCCACGGGTGTTGTACAGGTTTGTGCCTGGGCTCGGGGTTACAGTGGGTGACTGGACTTCTGCCAGTGGTTGTTTTCCTCAGCAAACTGCCATCGGCTGTGCACGTCAGCCCTGCTCCAAAGAGCAGCAGCAGGGCAGTAAAGCCTATCTCTGGGACAGGCGAGGCTGGCACTTTCCAGCACCAGGCTGGTGTTGCCTGCCACAGGTCTGTGCCGGGCAGAGCCGGAGCAGGGAGGCTCCCACCATCCGTGAATCATCTGTAACCTGCTCTGTACTGCACAGTCACAGACTGCTTCCCCTGTGCCCTGGCTCCAGGCAGAACTGCCAGCTCGAGTGCTGTGGCCCCGAGGCTTTCCAAGCCGCCATCCCTGCTCTCAGAGGTGTTTAGCTCTCACAGAGGTGCCTTCGAGATGTTTCCCCACAATCACGTTGCCTAAATGTTACAGTCTCAGTGACTGATGCCTTGTTTACACACGAGCCTTGTCTTTGTTCTCGAGATCTGTCCTTGAGTCTTTGTCAGGTGTCAGTGTGCGGGGGCTTCGGGCTGTCTATTGGGTTATTTATGCAGCAGTTCAAACAAAAAAGAACCAGTTCAGAACCGCCAGGAGATTTTATCTCTATGTAGGAGGGGAGGAAAAGGGAGCGGGGTGATGCTGTGTGTATGGCAAGCAGTGCTTTGCAGTCCCTCTGGCAGAGCCCAGAAAAGCAGCGAAGTGCTGACGGTGAGTCTGGGCTGCGGCGGATCCCGCTGCGGCTCTGAGCCCTCAGCGGTTCAGGGCTGAACCAGAAACCAGCCCAGCAGTTTGTGATTTGGAGTTGTCTGCATCTGCCTGGGAGAAGTAAATCAGATTTGTCTTTGTGTCTGCCTTGGGGAGAGAATCTGCCCGTCACAAGGGTCTGTGTGAGACTGAGGGAGCTGGGGGGTTTCTGCGCCGGGGGCACGTCGGGACCCCCGCCCTCGCTGCTCTGATGTGGAGCACAAATGGAAACAAAATACACCGTCTGTCAGTAAACAGTGCCAAGCGTGGTGTCAAGTTGTTGAGCCTGGTGAGCTCATCCCCAGGACCCTCTCTGCACAGAAAGCTGAGTCAGTTCCGGCCACGATGAGCTCTGGGGAAGGAACGTTTCCCAACACTGTTTAGGAAAAGCTTATGGAGAACGTCAACAGATATCTGAGCCCAAAAACCTGCCCCTCACAGGCCTCTCTCGTCACAGCCCACGCTGGGGAAGAGGATGCTGGTGCAGCAGAGGGGATCCACACGCCTCGGGGCGGCCTCGAGGTGCTCCCGCCGCTGTGTTTGGCTCACATGTGATAAACACCAAGTCTCCCCTTCAGCAAATTAACTGGGGAAGAAGAATAATTAATAGCCTGGCCAACCACCCCTGGGCTGGGGCGTGGGATGGGAGTTGTGGGGTTGTGTCCTGACTCTCAGGGCTGGTGTCCTGACGTGCCCCATCCTCTCGCGGGGTGTCCCACTGCGCGCCAGCTGCGTCCCGCGTCTCCTCAGGCAAATAGTTTCCTCGGGGACTTTTACTCCTCCCCCAGGGCTCCGGGGCTCCTTTCTGTTGAGGAAATGTCTTTGATCAGTAGAAATTAAACCAGGAAAATATTTTCCATTTGTGTCAGGATAAAAATGGCTCAAGCCAGGCGTGATTGATAGCTGAAAAAAATGGGAGCAGCCCCCGTGCCGTTTCGGAAGGCTTCCCACTGTCCTTGCTTACAGTAAACACAGAATAAATTTAGCTGCAGAGCCCAGCATGACACAGCCTCTTACTGCAATAATAGCAGTGCCTTGTCTCTTTTCCTTTTTTTTCCCCTCTTTTCTAAGAAATGGAATTGATGGAGCTCCTGGGAAGCCGGGCAGGGATTGTCTCACAGGCTCACTGCGCCTCCTGCAATGCCACTGTCTGGGTTTGCCCTTGTTTAGCAGGTCTAGCAACCTCTGTGGTGACTAACTTGGCAAACAGGCGTTGGGGCGGCCCTGGCGCGTCCTCCGCGTGGCACCCGCAACGTGCCACCACACAGGCGCCAGCCAAACCCTGCTCCCAGGCACCCCGGGCATCAGAGAAACCATTCACAGCCGTTTGCCCACTTTCCCCTTGGACTGAGCATGTGCTGGGGCTCAGGTCCAGCCTTGGGGATGGCACCTCCGTGCCAGGGCCCAACAGGAGTGCTCAGGCAGCCTGGCACAGTTTCTCAGCCAGGAAAGGCTGGCAGGAACTGGCTCTGCCCTGACAGTGTGATCCCCCTGGATCCTGAAAGGCAAAAGTGACTTTTGTTGTGTCCCAGAATCCCACAAAATTCCCACAAAATCCCCAGCCACTCGTGTTGCTGGCGGGGAGCTCGGAGCAGGGCTGTGGGCAGCGGGGCTGTCACGGCCAGTCACCGCGCTGGTCGTCATCCTCAAGAGAGGTCAGAGACCTTCGTCAGGGCCTGCCTGTGGCTTTTTTCCACTCTGGTTTTGCCCCACGCAAGGCTATTTTTATTCCAATGCCAATATTTGGGTCTCTGGTTCCTTTATTTCCAAACAGCTCTAACAGTGCGATGGAATACAAACACTGGCCAGGCAAAGGATGCGTGAGCAACGAGTGTTAGGGGCTGAATGACAGAGCAAGTAGAACGGGATGATACAAACAACAGAACAAAAATAATGTTGCCAGGGAGTCCCTGCTGCCTTGGGGTGCTGTGTCTGTGCTGGAGCCCTGGGCTGGGACAGCCGTGGGTCATCCTTTCTGCAGTGATGGCTTCTCAATCTGTTCCCGACTTCCCCTCCATATTACGTGTAATTTAGCAACTCCTCTCTCCTCTTCCTTCTGTGCTGTAATTAGCACTTTTCGGCTTGATTCATGGCCTTTAATCATATCTGGCCTGCAGTCACTCAGCCAGGGTGAGCCCTTCCCCAGGCACAGATAAGCCTCTGCTTGTGCCAGGCGGAGTGTTCCGAGGGACACGGTGCTCCAGCCACGCACCGACACACCGCAGGTCTGGGGCGAGTGGCAGCACCCAGAAAGATGAAGGCAAATATTTTCTGTACCCTCAGGTCTCTCCCAATGGGGAATTGCAAAGCAAACTTGGTTGTTATTAATAAATTGCTTAGAGACCCACAGCTGAGGCACCCATGGTGGGTGACAGGGACTCATCTCTAGAGACGGCTGTCCCGACTCTGGGCTGGTGTCCCTCCGGAAGAGCCCTGGGACTGTGGTGCAGGGACATCTGGGCCGCAGATGTGACAGCACTGGGGACTCACTGGGTACAGCAAATGGTGCTGCAGCAGGGTAAAATTTGGGATGTGACATCCGGCAGCCCGTGGGCGCTCCTGGGAATGCAGCAGGTCTGGAGCTCCCCTCCAGTAGCGCAATTGAAGAAGCAGGAGTTGGGGAAATCGCTCTGAGATAAACTCACCAGCGGATGCAGAAAGACTGGGATAGAAATGAGCATTCCTGGCATGGAGCAGGAATGGCAGGGAGAGGAATGGATGTCATAGCTTGGTCTGGATCTGGGCGTGACTCCGGTGGGACCTTCACAACGTAATGGCAGCCTGGGGACCCTGAGATGGGGCTGCAAACTCCTGAACATTTAAAGGAGGTTGATCATGAAATAGTTTATAGCTTATGAGGAGGTTGTAAGGCAGCCAGGACCTGGATAATGGGGGATTTTAATTACTTGATATTGATGGACATAATAAGTGTGCAGCAAACCACTAAGGGAAACCTGTGGCTGGAGGGGAGAGCGAGATTGATCTATGCACAGCATGTTAAATCACTTAAATCATTCAGAGCCTCTCCTGGCCCCAGCTCCAGGAGCAGAGCCAAGTATGATAAATAAGGTCGGGGTTGGGAAGTGTCTAGAATTCAAATGTTTGTATTCCTGTTCAATTTCAAATATTCTCAGGGGCAAAAGCAGCAGAGCTGAGTGTGCCCGGGGGCTGCGGGAATCCCTGCGGAGGGGGGGCCGGCAGCTGGAAAGGGGCTTCCACCCCTGGGGGCAGCTCAGGAACTTTCACACAGATTTGTCACAGGGAAGGTGACCTGGGTGAGACCCAGGCAGGGCGAGGAAGGAACCAGAGCCCAAGGTGACTGAGAAGGATGGAAAGTCTGAGCAAACCTTGTGGGTGGGATGACGGCCGCAGGCTGGGCATGGCCTGTGGGGCAGGGCTGGCCACCTCCTGAGGGCAGGTGCCAGGGCTGATGGGGCTTGCTGAGGTTTGGTGACACCAAAGGTGTGCCCAGGTGAGGTCTCCTCCTGCCACCTTGGCCGGGCACGAGGCTTCCTTCTCCATCACACAGGTCCGACCCCCAGATATCATGGGGAATATCTCTGCTTAAGGGAACAGGATCACAAGGAGTCAGGAGGCAGGTGGACACCCCAACACGTGGCTGGCAGGGCTGTGCCACAATGGAAACGTGTCCGTCATCGCAGCAGGGGCAGGGCCGAGGCTCCAGAGATAAGGGAGATTTCTGTGTGGGTGGCACCAGTTTGGGGCTGGAGCTGCTGCTTGGGATGTGGCCGAGAGCTGTGACATCCCTCCTGGTTTTCCATCCCCTGTGCCTGCCAAAACAAACCCTTCTGGGCAGAGCAGGGCCTCGGCAGCCCATGGCAGTGCAGTTCCCACTGGTGGGTTGTGGCACTGATGCCAAGCACGTGCTTCTCCTCAAACACATCGAGCCATTTTTAGGCACAGGCATAAATTATTTAAATGCCATGTGCTTCCAGTCAGAACGCACCTGAGACCTTAGATGGCTGCGTCTTGTGATCAATGTTAGACAGCAGTGGTTTGAAAACAGAGGGAAATCAAAGCTCTGGTGGAGCAGCTGTCCCAGCCTGCCAGGAGAGCACATGGGAAAGGGCTGTGCCTCACTGTGCATCAATATTTGGGTACTGCCAGAGTGGCAAGATCCTCCCTGAATCTGATTCTAAAGGAGCAGCAGCTGATTAATTGTGAGCTGGCTCCAGCAGAGTGTCTGGTAACATGAACTCGGACGTGGGGAGCCCTCGCAGTGTAGTTTGCTGACCTGGGGATGCAGTGGGCTGACTCTTTCTCTGTAGTTTCTTAGGCACCTTCCTTGTTCCCCAAAAGTGTTGTACATGAGTGTGCCCCTCAGTGCAGGGAACCCCTTTGGCTCTCCAGAGCCCTCTGACATCTCTGGTTTCTCAGTTCCCATTCTCTCTTCTGGGGCTACACAAGTCCACCCTCCTTGCTCCTAAGGATCTGCTCCTGGGTCCCCCTGGCATGGGGCAGGGGCAGCCTGTGCAGGGAAGGGAGCTTGCAGCAGGAAGAAAATCCACCTGTGGTGGGTCCTGTGGCCTTTCCTGGCATCAGCATCACTGCTGCCCAGCAGGATTTGGGCATTCACAGCGTGAGTGGAGCCCCTGCCCCCCTGCAGTGCCAGCCTGCCCCAGCTCCCTCCAGTCCTGGCTGCATTTCTCACTTAGCTGGAGTGATTTTCCCCCCGCTCCAAGTTTGCTGTTTTCCTGAAATGGTCTGAAATGTAATAGACCAAGACAATCATCAGGATGAAATATTTCCTGCATGAAATATGCAGCAGCTATTCAGAAATGAAGATCAAGTGGAAGGAGGGCTGCCAGGCAAAGATTTAAAGGTGCTGACATGTTCCCGTGGGTTGTTTACTGAAGTCATCTCCGAAGCCCCAGTTTTAGGGCTGCATTTCAAAAAAGGGCACAAAACACAATTTAGCAAGAGCTTTAATAATTCAAGCTGCGGCGTGCTGAGCTTCTTGTTGCCCTTATGGGAATGATGCCTCATTTCAAAGGACCTTGACTCTCTTCTGGTAGTGCAGAAGGGGCACTGCCAGGGCTATTTTTGCACCAAGACACTGATTGGGTGTGAAACCTGCCTCTGGTGGCTGTGCCAGCAAAACCTGGGCAGACAAAACAGAGCCATATGGCCTGATTTCCCTAAAGATGTGGATTCCAAGGAATTTGGGCATGCTCTCTTGCTATATAGGGGCAACTTAGGCACCTGGCTCTATAAAAAAAGCCTTAGCCCTGCTCTTGGGGCAAGGCTCTGCCCACCCAGCCCAGCCCAGCTCGGTGGGGCGGGGTGAGCTGGTTCCTGCAGCCAGGGGCACCCGGAGCAGTCGGGCACAGACTGTGCCCAGCGCGGGGGTGTCACCTCACCTCACCTGCCCTGTCTGCATCGTAGGAGCCTCCGTTCTGGGCTGACCCTGGCACCAGGCCGGGTGTTGCTCTGCTGCGGGTACCTGGCCGGGGCCATGGGTTTGTCCATGTGTTTGTCCCTTGCTGGCCCCTCGAGGGAGCCGTGTCCCCTCGTGGCCCCAGCTGCGGCACCGTGTCGCTGAGGCCCGAGAAAGCAAAGCCCGTGTGAGCCCCAGCGCTGCAGCTTTGCCCCCGTGACATCCCGAGCCCTTAGCGAAGAGAGGCTCCCCGCACGCACCGCACCCCCCAGTCCCCAGCGGTGTTTTGTTTTCCCTGCCGCCCGCCCGTTCCTCTGCGCCGCCGCCAGACGCGGGTTTCTGCCGCCACCTCGCGATGGAGCAGCGCTGGGATGTCGCGACGGACACGGGGCCCGGCAACGCGGCTGGATCGGGATTCGCTGCTTTATTCGTCCGTGTAACCCACCCGTGTCCAGCCCCTCTGCAGCCCCGACCCCCGGGGTGCTGCGGGCAGCAAGCGGGGCTGGGAGGGACACAGCTCTGCCCCGTGCCGTGGGAGGACGCCGCACCCATCCTGCTGCCTTGGGACGATGCGCCGATCCCAGTGCCACGGGAGGACACTGTGCCCGTCCCCGGGCCGTGGGAGGACGCTGAACTCACTGTGCTCCTTCTCGGGGGAAGCAGCAGCACTGTCCTCCCTCGGCAGCCCAGAGCACGTTCCTCGTGTCCCAGGCAGGCACAGGTGGGAATGATGCTGCTGGGGGGAGGTTCTGGACCTTGGCTTGTGCGTTGCAGACAGGCACCAGACCCGCCTGGCCTCCTGCACCCACTTTGGGCAGTGCCTTGCCAACCCTCGGGGCACGTTCAGGCACTGATCATCCCCTCCCTGGTGGTGTCCCTGATGCTCTTGAGGAAGCTGAAGATGTGGGACCCGCCGGTGCCTTTGGCCTCCAGTGCGGTCGGGGGCTTCCCCAGGGCAGGCCCAGCCCCGGTGCCCGGCTCTGCCCGCCCGGCCTTGGCTTTGGCCGCCGCCACGGCGATGTACTTGGAGACGATGGTGATGTGGCAGGACCTGAAGTCTGTCAGCGCGGACACGCAGCGGTTGAACGCCGCACGGAGCCGCCCGTCCCTGGAGGAGAGCACATGCTGCTTCAGGGATGGGGCACGGTGGATCTCCTCCACAAAGGCTCTGTGGGGCGGGGGCATGTAGTTCCTCATCCTGTGCAGGAAGGCGGCTGCAAGACACCAGCAAAGGATGGAATAAGTTGTGATGAGAGAGGTTAAAGGCTCCAGAGAGAAGCCAGTCTGGAGCTCTGCTGCTGGCACGGTTTGCAGGGACCATGGTGCTGGTGGTATTGAGGGCCTGCACAGCTTCCTCTGCTCTGCCTCCAATTCAGTGAGGAAGGAAACCCTTTTAGGGTTTAACTCTAAAAGACGGGTTTTAGCCCTGCTCTCAGTCTTTTGGTTTGGTTTATATTGAGGGTTTTTTTGCTAGTAGAGTGGTTTTTTGCTAATTTCTGGTAAATATTTCTGTTGTGGGCTGGACTAACACAGGACTCTCTGACTGGATGGTGTAAATCACTGGCAGGATGTAGGCACGCTCTGCTCCCTCATCTCTGGGCCCATAGAGGAACTCAGTAAAAAGTTGACAGGCAAAAAGCGAAGTGTGTCCTTTTGGGAATTTATCACGGTGAGGAAGCACCCGCTGGAGCCTCGTTTATAATCTAAGGAACTGGGCAGAGCCTGGGCCCAGCCGGGCTCTGCAAGAGCGAGACGGGCACGTGTGCTGCTGGCTGGCAGAGCTGGCACAGCCGTGGGAATCGTTCTGGCTCGTCTCTTCCCCTGGCCCTTATTTGCTTGGGAAAAGGAGAAGCGTGTGGCTTACTGGTGTCCTGGCTGTGGCGGATCCCCAGGAGCTCATCGAAGGCGTGCAGGACCGTGCTCTGCGCCGCGCTGCCCCCCGAGTAGGCCTTGGGCTCCCCGGACACCCCTTCGTAGACGAGCCCGTCCGGCATGGCAGGATTGTCCTTCCAGCTGGGCGGGAGACACGGCGGTCAGGCAGTGGCTGTGGGGCAGCTGTGATAAGGGACTCCGGGCTGGCAAGAGGGAATGAAACCTTCCTGGCCCAGCCCCTCCTCACTCAGCTGTGTCAGCCCTCCTCAAACGGGAGATAAACTTGGAAATCAAATGCTGTGCCAAGGTGCACAACAAGGCCGTGGGTGTATGGAGAAATCCTTCATTTTCCTTTGCCAGGAGCTAGGGATTGTTGCCTGGGATCACCATGCCCTGGTGAGCACCCCGTGGCGTGGCCCTGGGGCACCCTGCCCTGCCTGGCTTCACCTTCTGCTCCAGCTCGGGGTGGTTTGTGTGAGCTGCCTTGGTGAGGGAGGGAGCACTTGTCTGGGCAACAGCAGCACAACAGCAATTCCTTGAATGCCAGTGGCCATTTGGAGAAGCAGCAGGTAGAGTCACCCAAATGCTTCTCTGAGTCCCTGAAGTTTGTACTTTGGATTTTCCATTGTTCCTGTTACTCAAGGTTATGCCTCTAAAAGCATTTAAATGATAAATAGGGACCGGGTCAGCCTGCCTCTATTTATCTCCACAGATAACAAGGCTGGGATGGGATTTCCTCCCTCTGAAGCTGCTGGTCCTGGGCAGGCTGGGAGCTGGGAGCTCCCGCTACACACCCTGAACTCAGACCCTGTCAGCCCCCATTGTGCAGAAATGGAGAAGTGCTCGCTCCCAAACAAAGAGGAGAGTTACGATTCCAGGGAAATAAAGTGCCCGGCACAAAAATATCTGTTGACCTTCTGCAGAATGCACCGTCCTGTGAGGCTTTCGGTGCTGGCTGCTTGGGCTGTTGGGCTGCGGGAACAGATTTTGCACAATCTGCACAGAAAATAGATTCATTATCAAATACCAGAATATTTTTAGTCCTCCCAGGGTTGTATTTATAGTAACCTCTACTAGTGGGAAGTTCTTATAAGCAGAAGGGAATTTTAAAGGCATGTTTTTCCAGGCTGATGACCATCAAGACAAGGTCAGCTTGGAAAAAAAATAAGAGAAACCTAATCAGGATGCATAGAGCCTTTTGACTTGGGAGTGCTGAGATATGCTGGAGAGAAATAAAAATAGAACCCCCCTGAGCAGCCCAGGAGCGAGCAGTTGTGGAAGCTGCAGCCCCCCAGGGATGCTGAGGGATGGTGAACGTGCCACGCTGGGCTCTCAGGGCTGTGGTTCTGCCTTGCCCAAATGGCTTTTTCAGTATTTGGGGGAGATTTTCGGTTTTCCAATTGACAGAATTGTAACAGAGCAGCAGCAAGAGGCTTGTTAGGGATGGTTCCTTAACGTGCAGTGGGAAGAGCCTCCGCTCGGCTTTGCAGCCTTGTGTGCACAGGGTGGAAGTAAAGAGAAATTCCTCTTCTCCTGTCAAAACTGTTTGGCCGAGAGTGGGAATGATTCATCTGTGCACACTTCTGGCTGCTGGGGCACAGAGACCTTCTCGGGGCTGAGCTGAAGTGTGGGATGGAGAGTGGGTGGAGGGGGGCAGACCCCAGCCCTCAGCCCTGGTCTGTGCCCGGCAGATCCAGTGCCTGGGAATTCCTGAGGGACAGGATCATGACACCCTGAGGAGCACCACTGCCAGACACATGGCTCGTCCCCAGTTTGCCCAGGGGGACCCCATGTCCCATCAGGGCTGCCCCTTCCTGGCACATTCCCAGCTCCCCCTGGCCCCGGGAGCTGCCAGCATGGTGGCTCTGAAGGGAAACGTGCTGCACTTACCCAGAGAGAAAGATGCGGATCACGGCGTAGAACACTGCAGGATCCACGTGGTCTAGGAGGAAATCAGGCAGGTCAGAGGTGACTGGCAGTCACACCACCACGTGTGACGAGCTGTGGCGTGGGCAGGGCTGTGCAGACACGAGCTGCCCTCCTGGCAGGGGCTGCTCTCACCGTGCATCTGCCTCAGCGCCTCCCTCATGGCCTCGATGGCCCCTGCCAGCTGCTCCAGGGCTCTCTGCAGGGTCTCCTCATCGCACTGCAGGATGGCATGGAGGGCCCTGATGATTGCCTGTGAGAGCACAGGAGGGAGAACACAAGTGGTGGAGGGGTGGGATGCCTGTGTGCCGCGGCTCTGGACACTTGCTGTCACCCACGTGCCACACTGCTCCTTCCCCAGTGCACATGCAGGGGACAGGATCACCTCGTGGGTGCACCTGTGGTTGAGCAAAAAGCCCCGGGACACGGCGGTACCCACCTTAATGCCAGGCACAGCCGCCTTCTCAACCAGGAGGGTGACGAGGATGAAGCCCCGCAGGCTCTCTCCCCCGGGCAGTGCGATGATGGTGTCCAGGTTCCTGCACGGAGCAGCCAACGAGAGGCATTAGTGGGGTTGTGGCTCAGGATTTCCCTGCACACCATGGGACCTGCTGAGCTCTTGGAACAAAACGCTCCCAGGCTGCAGAGCCTCTTATCTGCACACCAGGCAGAGAGGAGCTGGCACAGAGCAGGCCTGGTCTGGTTTAGAGGCACCCAATGCCCTCCCCATGCCCTTCCCATGGCCCAAGGGTGCTGGGTCTGCACGGACAGAGCAGCCCATGGTTCTGCTGCAGTCACTTTGCTGTTGTTGCAGTGGTGTTTGTGAGACAAACACTGGTTTTGTTGTGCATGCACATCAAGAGAGGTTCAGCCTAAGCAGAACCCTGCAGTGCTGGAGAGCTGAGCCCATCCAAACAAAACCAACACCGTTAGAGAATAAATGAGCATCTTAACTACTTACTCAATTTCCAGAGGCCTGAAGGCATTTCGGTTATGGCCAACAAATGCACGAGAAAATGCGGGAGAGAGAGAGAGAGAGAATGAGAGAGGCATTATAAATTGTTCTAGTGACAGGCTGTGCTCTGCAGGGAATAGAGGAGCTGTCCCCAGGGGTTGCTCCCAGAGGCACCCATGACCCCACAGGGTTCCTGTGACCGCCCGTGAGGCCGAGCCCAGCGATGGTGGGGCTTAGGGGGGTTTGGCAGAACAGGAGCAGTTTGGGAACCGTCTGTCCCCAGCACCTGCTCGTTGCTGCTGCCCCACCATGGGGAGAGCCGCGCTTCGTCCGCTGGCGTTTGCCCGTTTACCCGTTGGGGTCCTTCCTCCTCCAGTTGGCCAACACAAAGTCTGCGTGGCTGAGGATGGGCGGGAGGCCCAGGGCCTCGGAGACCTCCCAGTAGGGGACAGCGAGATTTCGGGGCAGGACCTGAATGGTACAAAGCACAGGGAAGATGGGGACGCTGCCAGGCTGCTGAACGGCGCCCGGGTGTGGGCACCAGCCAGGCAGGAGGGGTCACGCTCCTGCTGCAGGAAAGGGGCTTTGCTCCCACGGGATGAGATCCATGGGAGCAGCATCAGCCCCCGGATCCCAAGGAGCAGGTGAACCTGCTCTGCGTTGCCTTTACCTGCACGGTGCCCTCCTCTCCCTCCTGCCAGACGTAGCCCATGGTGATGAAGCTGAGCACCAGGTGTGCCAAGTGCAGCTCCTCACGTCCTCGGAGGTGCCGGGCGCTCAGCTGCGGCATCTGCCAGGGAAATCCTTGGGAGCAAGGGGCAAAGCCGGCAATGCCAAGGGCCCCCGCGGTGGGTCTGTCCCACCAGTTGGGGTGAACCCTCCTGAGTGCCTCTCTCTGCCTTCACGCCTCCCTTCCCACCCGCCCTGCAGGGTTTGCTCCTGTTCCACTTTTGCTGGTTTGTGAACAGGGACAGTAATCCGTAGGATTTTCCTCAAAAAGGCTCTTCCTGGTGCTGGGATGCCTGTGGGAGCAGCTGACCCCTGTGTGCCAGAGGGGTGCTTGGCCGGGAGCATGGCTGGGATGAGACACGGCTTTTGTGACATCTAGAGGGCCCCCTGCTGCAGCCCTCGCTGGCTGCTGCCTCCCTGGCCCTGCCGCGGGAGTCGTTTCTGTGCCGATGTTAAGGCTTTGCTGTCGCCTGGTGTCAGTCCTGGCTCAGGACACGTCCGTGCTGCTGAGTTGCTTTCCCACGCGTTTTGCAGATGCTGCTGTGTCAGACCGAGGTTTGAGGGAGCTCCAGAGCCAGGAAGGAGAACACGGTACCTGGTGAACTCGTGAGCGGAGCCGGTGGCTGGTGATCAGCTGGGGCAGCTCATGGGCGACCTCCATCCAGGGGCCATAGGGCTCTGGCAGCTCTGTCTTGGTGGAGAGAGGCAGAGGGAGGGCTGTGAGTGTGCCCGGGCTCCCAGCACTCACCCAGCCTCAAACATCAGGGCCGATGGCTTGTGTCTGGTCCCCTCTCCTGTAACAGGAGCCTGCGTGGTCACAAATTAACGGATGATGAACACGATCTGTCTGTGCCCCCACACTCCCACTGTGGAGCCAGCCCAGTGATCAGCGGCCCCACTTTGGGCATGGGAGACCTGCAGAGTGACCTCTCGTCTCGTGCACCCCAAAATCCCGTAGAGCCAAGGCCAGCGTGTAAATGGCAAGGCTCATTCTCCTCTCCCCCCACCGCCACTTGCTGCAGCCACTCCCATCATTTGAAAGTGAGGGGTTTGTCCTGTGAAACTGCCTGTGCCAAAATAGACCCTGCCTTCCTCGCTGCTCTTTTTAAGCTGAGTCAACCCCCTCCCCTCCAGAAAGCCGCTCACAACCCCTGCATTTTCCTCCCTGCCCCCTGTCACAGGCAGATGGGGGGGCACAGCCGGCTCCTACCAGAGGATCGGGAAGCAGGAAGCCGAACTCCTCGGAGATCTGAAACCTGGCCAGCGCCAGAGGCAGCGGGGGCTCCTCCGTGCCATCGCCGGCCTCCATCGCCGGGCTCTGGCCGTGGGGTCGGGACGTGCAGTGGCCTGGCCGCCCCTGGCAGGATGTGCTGAGCCAGCGCCGCGTGTCCCGGCAGCGGGAATGTACCTTGTCCTGGGGGGAGCCAGGGCCCGGCCGCCCAATGGCCAGAGCAAACACGGGTAAAGGTCACAGATAAGGCTTTGTCTTGGAGCAAACACTGACCTCTGTCCCCGTGGGTGCCCACCCATGGAGAAGGCTTGGGGGACCTCCTTCACCGTGGGTAGGAGGTCGGAGTGGCTTCCCCGCTAGAACACCCCGAGGGGCTGTCAGGCTCCCATGGGATGCTGCATGGAGGGGGCCTGGGGTGGCAGCTCAGTGACACTGCCTCTGCGGAGTCCTCCAGGGTTCTCCAGGATCCTGGTAATGCCAAACTAGTGTGCCATGAGCTGCTGACCTAATTAGGACATCCAGGAGCCAACCTCCTTGCCCAGGGCTGGTCGATGCTGAGAGGCTCCTGCTGCCATCTGGCTGGAGATGGATGAAATGGGGCCGAAAGAACCCCGAGGAGGCTGGGACCCCACACCCACCCCACACTCTTCCTGTTCCTCTGGCAAAAGGCACAAACTATGTAAACATAAAACCACAGGGCACTGGCCACAGCACCAATTTTGCCCAATGCCTTTAATTAGCGCCCGTGGTGCTGCTCCAGCTCCAGCGCTGGGCCCACGTCTGCCTTCAGCTCTGGGTCCAGCTCTGGGTCTGCCTTCAGCTCTGGGTCCAGCTCTAGGTCTGCCTTCAGCTCTGGGTCCAGCTCTGGGTCTGCCTTCAGCTCTGGGTCCAGCTCTGGGTCTGCCTTCAGCTCTGGGTCCAGCTCTGCATCTGGCTCCAGGTTCAGCTCCGGGTCTGGCTCCAGCTCCCTGTCCATGTCCTGGCTGGTGCTGTGGGGAGACCTGGAGCGGTGCCTCAGCCCGGACTTGACTCAGGGAGGCCTCAGTCCCCCAGGGCCACCTCAGCCCAGGGATCACCTCAGCCCTGGGGAATATGCTCACGCCCCGCCTGGGAATCGCCCTGTACATCCCTAGGGAATCACCTCGTCTTCTCTCCTCCCATCCCTGGGGGTCCCCTCAGCCCTCTTGGGGAACACCATGGCCCTCTCCCAAATCCCCTGCCCTCCCTGAGGATCTAGCCCTGGGCAGGGCCCCACTCACCTCTCTGTGCCCTGCGGTTGCTGCCCATGGCACCAGCCCAGCACCTCCTGCTGCCACAGGATGAGGACGAGGACAATGGCCGCGGCAAGGATGAGCAGGATGAGGCTGGAGCCCAGCACCAGCCAGGCCAGCTCCCCGTGCTCCAGCGCTCGCTGCAGGGGCAGGCCTGGCAGGACACAGCCCAGCTGGCACGGGGCACTGCCACCCCTGCCCGCGCCACCCCCCGTCAGCTGCCTGTACCCACCTCCCTCCACCAGCAGAAAGCCACTGTCCACGCTCCCCCCAAAGACAGATCCCTTCTTCTGGCAGCTGGGGGGCCGCCAGCCCGGGTAGCAGTGGCAATTGCCCTTGTTGTTGCACACCTGGAACACCCGGGGGTGGGGGCACAGGTGGGCAGTGAACTCACAGGACCTGCCCCCCCTCCAGCCCCCCCCAGCCCCGGGGGACTCACGCCATGGCCGTGGCACTTCTCTTGGCTGTCACACTTGTTCCCCAGCACCGAGAGTGGGTGACACGTGTTGTTTATACACATCTGGGAAAAAACCACAGCAGCTCCAGCCCAGCGCTGCCTCACCCACACAGCGCTCAGCATGTCAGGCTTTGGCCCAAAAGGGAAGGAAAACACACTATTTCTGAAAAAAAACCCAAAAAACAAACAAACAAACAGAAAAAAAACCAACAAAATGCTATGGTTCTGCCCCGGGGCTGGGTCATGCCTTGTGCTCACACACTGCCAGACCTTTAACGCAACGTTTGTGTGGTTTTACAGTGTTTTTAAATATCAAGCATGCTGCTGGAAGGAGCAAGCGTTTCTAAAACCTTGTTGATATTTACAGTTTACATCTGTCATTTCAGATGATTACGAAATGCTTCCTCACCCTTCCAGAGCCACATTTTGTCCCCGGTGGAACCAGAAGTGGATCCAGCAATGCTGATGCGTTCAGATAATTCATAGAGACACACAAATGCTTCCTCACTCGGGCGTAAATCACGGCGGCAGCAGCCGATGGGAAGGGGTTGCTGGATGGGTACGTGCAGACCAACTTCCCGCACCTGAGATTCCTGGAAAGCCAATTTGCAGAGGATGTGTGTCACACACACACACACACACGCTGCCTGATGAACACAGGAACATTGAACAGCGCAGTCTGGAGCAAGGTGGGAAAACATCAGGCGGACTGGGAAGTCCAAGAGAGGATCTGCGACATAAGGAGAAATGCCAAAGGAAGGAGAACACAGAGAGATATTTATTGCTCCACACATCTCATTATAAACTGGAGTTTTGACACTCCCCTCCACTGTCCAGTCCCAACTGAATATGCATTTTGGCAGAGCCAGTGCCCCCTCCCCAGCGTACCTCCAAGAACAGGGTTGGTACCCACGTCCTCTCTTGAACCCGCAGTGCCCAAACCTGTCTCGCTGGCTGTTGATCTCCTCATAACAGACCACAGGAGCATTCTTTGAATCTACAAATTTAGCAACCATGTTTGTTATAGTTCAAAGGAACACAAAGGGATATACTATAACGACTTCATTTTTCCTCCTTTAATTAGAGAAAACATACCTGTCCCTGCCCTGCCAACCCCCCAGCAGTGCTGAACCCCAGAAATCAGCACGGGAGTAGCAAATGGGGCAGTTCTCTGATAATAATTTGCTTTTTGTTGTTGCCGTTGTTGTCTCTGAAGCACTGGGGGACTTTGTGAACCAGAGCCAAACCCAAGCTTGAAACACTTTCCTAAGGCTGTGCCCTTCCCTCCCGGTGCCCCACTCTTACCTGAGGTCGGTGCATTGAAGAGCACTGAACATCATCCTCCTGCAGCCACCCCCGCCCCCAGTTGGCGCCAGTGCCCCCAGAACAGCCTGGTACCTTTCCCGTAGAGCCGCTGGCACTGCTGGTCCAAGGACTGGCAGCGTCCCCCGTAGCAGTAGCCGGTGCCGCGCTCGCAGCTGTGCCCGTCCTGCACGTAGACGTCGGGCGGGCAGGACGCGGAGGAGCCGCTGCAGAACTCGGGCAGGTCGCACTGGGCGTCGGCGACGGTGCGGCACAGCGAGTTCCTCTTCCTGAACTGGGGAGCAGGAAGAGCTCTCCACCCTCACCTGCCACCCTGGGCCCACACCACCCTCCTGCTGCTGGGCTGGGGTCCCCGCTGAGGCACTGGGGTCACCAACGCAGGTGACACTGCCCAGGACAACGCCCCAGCAATATTCCCCCCCAAAGGGTTCCCAGGAAGCCCAGTCCCGGGAGCCTCTCCCATTGAACAGCAGGAAGTTTGGCTCCATCCCTCAGCATGGGAACATACTATTTCTCCAAAAATAAATAAAGATTTTGTGATCAATATCAAAGTGTGCCTTACCTGACAACTTTTACAACATGATCCAGAGGAACATTTTGCTCCCGGTTTAAGCCGACATCTTTTAGTGCAGCACTTGTCGTTCAGGCATTGCTGGGGAAACGTGGCAAACCCACATTTCTACTCTTCTACTACTACCCACATTTCTTCTACTCTTCCTCCTACTCCCCAAAAGGCTACACTTGGGCAACATCGAGCAGAGCAAATGGGCAAAGCTGCCACCAGGTCTGGTGCCATCTCAAACCCAACATGACCCTTCTGGGCTGCCCCCTGCTGCAGCAGGGCCCTCAGTCTCAAGGGTCCGTTATTCCACACGTACCCACATCACAAACGCAGGGATTTAGCCACGGTTCCCGTGGCACCCACCTCGGCCGTCCCGCAGTCACACTGCTCGCCCGGCTCCACTACGCCATTGCCACAGACAGCCCCGCTCCGGGGGGACAGGGGCATCAAACGGGGCCTGTTGAAAAGGCACAAGCCTCTGCCCTGCTTCAGGAAGGTCTCAAAGTCCCTGACACTGCAGTTGCTAAAGGCTTTTGCCCCACCGAAACGTCTAAAACAGAGCAATTATCAGTTTATACGTTACACCCCTCGCTCTCTCCAAACCTCTGTGCAAGTCGAGGGCTCGCCCAGACACCGGCACAGGGCACAGGGCACGATGGCCCTGGGACCAGTCTGACGAGGGTACACCACATAACCACCTCGGCCAACTCACAGCGCCCGGGGGCTCATGAGGCAAACGCGCCCGGCGCAGCCGCAGGCTCGGGAGCCATCGGAGCTCATGCCCAGGCTGCGGCCCAGCACCTGCGCCAGGAGGACGGAGAAGGACTCCAGCGTCGCCTTCCTGTGGTACTAGAGGGAGGAGAGAGCCAGGCTGCCACAGCTGGGCATTCCCTGCGGAGACCCCTCTTCTGGACGTGGATATTCCCACCCGCTCCCACCCATCCCCATCCCTGTCCCTGCAGGTGAGCTCTGGGATCACGGCCACGTGGGCTGGGGGGGGACAGGCAGGGGACAGGTGGCACTGTACCAGGGCCACTGCAGCAGCAGCATCTCTCTGACACGCCTCTCCCAGAGCCGTTGTGCCCACAAACGCTCCTTGGTCCCTGTACCTGGAACAGGGGTGAGTGCAGTGGTCATCCAGCCCGGGACACCCCGTGGCTGTGGCTGAGAGGGTCTGTACTGCCAGAGTCCCCTCCAGTGGCTCCGATGGCTCTGCTGTCCCCGGGGGAGCTGGGACAGGGTCTGTGTGGTGGGGGGCCAGAGTCTGGTGCCAGAGCTTGGGGGGCCTCTCCTCAGCCAGGGCAGATGGGATGGGATGGGATGGGACGGGATGGGATGGGGTGGATGACACCACTGTGGCTGCTGCACTGCCACTGAAGAGCTGGCTAGAAGGAATGCCTTGGAAGAAATAGTTCCAGAATATTAAGAAATTATGAATTTTGTAAGAAATGTGGCTTTTTAAAAAAGCATTTGCCACAGGAATCTTTTATAGTTCAACCTACATTGGTTTGACTGATCTCCACCACATAACCTTTAATGCTAAGGAACCTTTATCTTACCCTAAGAGAGAAGCGATATCGTGTGCCTGCAGTGCCAGAGTCAACTGTTTCCACTGCAAAAATCGCTGCAGAAGGTCATCTGTGTCCCCTGCTGTCATTATTTTATCTCCCTCTGCCCATAGCTCCAGGGAGGACAGCACAATGGTGACGTTAAGGGGATTAAACATCTGAAAGCAGAAAGGAAACACCTGCTCACACACCTTCCCCTTGTGCAGTCACTGCTCCACACACAAACACATGGGGAAAGCCAACTGCTGCTGTCAGTCCCTCAATGACATCTGTAGCCAAAAAGAATGAACGCACCTAAAAAATAAAGAGATCTAGCAAGAGGCCTGAGCCAAAGCCCAAGAACTTCATAGGAAGGCGTTAGGGATTTTGGGACTAATTTCTCATTACACACATGAACCATAACGGCACCAGCGGAGTGAAGAACAGGAGTGGAAGTTGCTTACAAGTAGCTGAGAGGATGCGGGTTAATTGCATCAGTGAGAACAGGGATCTGCTGCTTGGAGAGGGGAGCAACCCAGAAGGCCTCAAAACACTGGGTTTGGGCTGCCCTAAGGCAAACTGCCTGAGACATGGCCACTGCATAGGGAAGGATGTTCTTCTGCAGCAGACCGACACCCAGAGGAAAAACCTTCTTGGGAAAGCTGGAATTTTTTGCATAACCTCCTCCTAAACCCAAAAGCAGCTAGGAGAGAGGTGACCACTACTATCATCACCCCTGCCCCCCCGCCTTACTGCAATACAAACCAGACTTTAAAACTCACATTGTTGACTAAACTGAAAGCCTGGATTATCTTCTGTGTGACAGCATTTGGGTCCGACCCCATATAGTTGTACTGAAAAACAACCCAAGAGGATGCAAGTGCAGAACAATATTGGAACACTGAAATGATTCCCAACACCCAACAGCCAGCCATGGAGACGTGAGCTATGAATTTGCACTCCTCCTTTCCTGCAAAATCCACAGTACACATAATTTTTCAAAAGGGAAAACAAATGCATGTACAAGCTGGGAAATGCACCGTTTCCATGCTCACAGAAGTCAGGCAGAGACAAGGATAAAGTGTCTGGCACAGACTTACCAAAGCACTGTCCAGAACCACGTACACTGTGAGGTATTTGGGAGATCGTGCTGCGGCCGAGAGGCGCTGGAAGAGAAAACGGGCTCCAATGTACTCCGGGGGACAGGTTCCCGTGTTCTCCAGCACCTCACCGCTGCCTTTTGCTGTGCTGCTCAAGCCTCCCGCCAAAGCTCGTGGCCAAGTGTCCGGCCAAAGCTTCCTGTGGGATCAGGCTCCTCCTCGTGGGACAGGACAACAGCAGCGCTGCGAGAGCGGGCACCGCTCACCTCGTCATCCCCGTGGGCCTCGGCCGGTGTCTCCTCTGCCACCAGCCCACCCAGCCCTCTCCCGGGGGGGCTGTGGGCCAGGAAGGAACCTGCTGCCTCCTCCTCGCTCACTCGATACACGAGGTGCTGAAACGCAGGGGAATAGTCCAGGGGCTCGATCCCGTAGCTGATGTTCTCGAACTGCAGCAAACCCCTGCCAAGGCAGCGGCACTGGCCATTTACTCCCGGCACTGCCTCCAGGCCATCCCTGGGCTCCCGGCAGCACCTGAGGGCAGGGCAGCACAGGGACCTTGTGGTACGTTACCTGAGCCCCGAGCAGGTGCTCAGGGTCACTGCCGAGCTGGGGAAGCCATCGATGTACCCCCAGTAGTGGCAGCCTCCCTGCAGCGTGACAGAGGACAGGGTTCTGTGGCTGCAAAGGCGATTCTCCCCCAGACAGCTGGACTGGCTGCACCGGGCAGAGATCTGTGCTGCAACACTGAGGGTACAAACACCCCAAAGCAAGGCAGGTTACCTCGATCTGGGCTGAATCGGGGTGCAAGGAGGCCTCCTCGTCCGACATGTAAACCTGGAAATCGTCAGCTAAAAAGGCACTACAAGAGAAAGGTGTGAAGGGAAGCCCTTACAGCAACATCCATTACCCTGAGCTCACAGGTCCTGCAGCCCCCGGGGAACGGGGCAGTGACTGTCAGCAGGGGCAGCATCAGGGCCAACTCACTGCTGCTTCAGGTGGATGGTGTACGGCCTCCCCTCGATTCTCAGGACGTAGGACACTGTGTCCTTGGGCGTGCAGAAAAGTAGAGAATGGGAGAATTAGGAACAGGGAGTTGGACCAGCACTATCCGAGGCCCCCCGCGAACACCAAGGATGAGCACAGAGCTGGCAGCTCTGCTGTGGTGACACCATCGCAGCTGCCAGCACATCTGCACCCCCCGGCTCTCCTCTGCAGCTGAAGACCTCACTTCCCCCCCTCTGCCCCTCTCTTCCTCCCCAGCACCGTGCCTGCTGCAGCCTCGTCACTCCGGTCGTGTTTGCTGGCAGCTGCTGTGGGATCGTGATCTGGGATGGAAGCTGCCACCCCTGAGGGGACAGAGACCCCCACAGCTGAGCCCAGAGCCGGGGGGTGGAGGGCGCGGGGGGGCCCTGCCCGGCCTCATGCAGCAGCTCCAGGAGCAGCAGGAGCAGCAGCGGTGGCATTGCACAAAGTGGCCCCATCGCCGGCCGGTAACAGCCCCACAGCCCACCAGTAACTGCCCCCCAGGTAACGGCCCCACCGCTAACGGCCCCTCCCGCCCCTAAAGCAGAGGCTGAGGCAGAGCCTTGTACAAAACTGGCATCTTTATTGCTCGTTGGGTCCGTACAAAGGGGTTGGGAACAGCCCTTTGGCCAGAGCCCGGCACGGGCCGGCTGTGAGGTGAACACGGGTGTTGGCCGCGGCCCTGCCAGCTCCAGACCCGCCTGGGGACAGGTATCCGTACACTTTACAAAAGAAAGTCAGTAGTCATCTTCAGGATTCGACACAAAGAACTGGAGCCATTTCCTGTCCACGGGATCGCCTCTAAGACCACACGTCCCTGCCCTCTGCAACTGCGGCTACTCCAGCGCGCAGGCCGGGAGCACAAAATCGCTTTGTCTAGTAAAGGCACCATTTTCAGCATAGTTTAGTTCAGACACACAGCGTCACACACAGCTAAGTACATCCCTCTGGATGACTTCATGCCCTGGATCCCCTCCTCCGTCCCACCCTCCGACTGGGGCTGGAGATGGGCCACATCCAGCTGCAGAGCTCGTTGTGACAGACAGACAGACAGCCCAGGGGGAGCAGGACACAGCAACATCGGCAAGTGATTGATTATCTTGGAACAAACAGGAGACCCCCACCAGTACAGTTGGTGAAATTCTAGGTGACATTTTACAGATTTTAATAGTGTTATAAATCTTAGTCTAAGTTTATGGGAAACCACAGGAGTTCAAGTATTTTATTACTGCACACACTATATATATATTTATATATGTATATACAGAGGAAAACATGGGTTTTTTGGCAATATTAGGGGGATTTTACAGATTGAGCTGTGCTTGTGGCGAGCACAGAGTGAAACAGCCCAGCATTCTCTTCAGCACTTTTAGCAAGTTGTGCAATAGATTCCTATTTGTGACCACGACATCCAGCTCCTACCCCCGGCTCCATAGGACCAGGATCCACAACTCCTTCTCTCCTAGCACACTGTATGCTGAGCAACTCTGCTCAGGAGTTCCAAACTCCAGTCTAGCCCGTGGGGCAGTCGAGTCTGACACAAGGTGGCCTGAAAGCATCCTGACTGACACTACAAAGGTTTTTAGGATTAAAAGAGGGGGTGCATCAGTCACCAGGTTCCCGTTTGAAGCGCACAGAGAAGCTCTGGTGGTCCAGGGCAGAGACACTACCTGCTTCCTAGTGTCCTGCAGAACTGCTGCTCTGTCTTTAGACCTGAATTAAAACCTAACAGCAGCCCATTTTTTAAAACCAGAATAGGGCTGTGTTTTCTCGTACCTTTATCTTCACTGCCTATCCATGTATTAGTGGGAATTAGTATGGGAGTCTCATTTAGCCAATCTCTAATTAAAAAGCATTAAACTCAGTGCTCCTGTAGCACAGCTTAGTGTCAGTCAGCATGGAATTAAGAATTTAAGTGCATTATTACGCATCTATAGACATATATACATGCACAAACATGTTTAAAATATATCTCTCTTCCTCTGAAAAAGTCCACTGAGACCTCATTCCACTCGTGCCATCAAACTGTACACAGGAAACACTTTCTAGTCCATGCAGAGTAACTGTAAGTTAACTGACCAGTAACCACTTTGCAAGTGGGTTACTCCAATTCCTCACTGCACAGTCAGAGAGATGACGATGAACCAGACAATTTCCTTACCAGGGCTCAGGGCAGAAATGGGGATACCCAAAGCGACGCCCACGGGCCGGATCTCAGGACTACTTCCCTCCAGGCTGCTGCACTCCCGCTGCCAGCCCGGCTGCAGCGGCACAGCTCGGACGGAGCGAGCAGCAGGCCGGGTATTTCAGTCCCTGGAGCTTTGGTCGAGGTATTTATTAGTGTCAAGTCCTACATTCCTGGTTGGGATCTCTCGCCTGCCCTGCCCCAGCTGCCGCAGGGAGGCTGCCAGCGCTGCTGCGGGGTGCCAGAAGGGGGACTGCAATTTCGGCTCCGTCCAGCGAACAGGTCAGCTCACGGGAAGGCCCCGAGGAAGCCAAAAGCTATTTGGGAGGCAGAGGTGCTGGTCGGGAAGGGAAATACTGTCCCTGAGGTAAACACTTCTGCTGTGGTGGCGGCGGTCCCTGAGGTACAACCTTCTGCTGTGGGGGTGGTGGCCTGCAAGAGGACAGAGAGCTGCCATCAGTCAGGGGGCTGCACCCACCTCCCACACCCACCCACTAGCACGAGACCCCTCAGACACCACTCCACTGCTCCAGTCTTGGCCTCCGTGCTCAGGCTCCCTTGGAACACACCATGGGGTCAGACTCTGCCTTCCACTGCCTGAAACCCTCGGGGACCCCACAGTTTGGCAAAATTCACCTTTTCTCACAAAATCATTTAAAGACCCCCCTCAAGTGCCCCACCAACACCATTAGGTACATTAAGGAGCTCCATTGAGGAGCTCCCACTCAGTACCCAACACTTCCCGGGCCCCTGTGTGTCATGGCACAGACTTATAGCTCACAAGCAGTTAGGAAGTGAGATGAAAAATAGAGGAAAATTTCCCATTCAAACTAACGAGAAGTGATCCTGCACTTGGCCATAACATTCACAAATCAGCAAAATGACAGGTTTTAGAGTAATTTCTTTTTAAACTGCCTATTTTGAGAGGCCTTTCATCCCCCTGTGAGCAGGGCTCATGCGCCCTCGCAGCAGGGTTGAGCCTCGCCCTTCACCACACGGGATGAACGCAGCAGGGAACGGCCCAGCAGCTCAGGGTGAAGCGAAGGAGAAGCTTCTCCCAGGGAGAAGTGAGCCCTGCCTGCACACAGCACGTGGTGGAACACCCCAGTGCCCCTGGGGAGGGAGGCCAGGAGGACAAACCCCTCCAAGTGCCAAGAGGTATCTGCAGGAACTCCACTGACCTGCTGGGCAGCCTCGGCGGCTGCTGCACCGGGGGGTAGTAGGGCTGGTGGAAAGCCTGCTGAGGGTGCTGGTTAACTGGGTAAGCGGGGACAGGAAAGGTGTTTGGGTCCATATCCTGCTAAGAAAATATAACAACAACGTTCACAAATTGCACACGCAGGAAGTTGAAATGTTTGTGTCATTAGTTAAGCGACACTCAAGACCACTAATTAGGAAATAAATATTCCCTCTGCTTCTTAGCAAAGAGAAGACGCCATTTCCAGAAATGAAGTAGTAAGTTCAAAGCTTTTATTAGGGAAAAAAACTATATAAAATACCATCATCTGTTACTTGAGAGTACCGAAGTAACAGAAAGGAGACGACTCCTACCGTGGGCACAGCTCTCGGAGCGTAAGGCATGCCGTGGGAGAAGCCCCTGTGCTGGTAGTCCCTGGGTTCGGTGTCTGGCCGAGGAGGAGGTGACTGAAGTGACCTGAAACCCGATGGATAAGGACTGTGTGAGCACATAACCTGGACACAGTGACTGTGCAGGCCGTGAACCCTGACAGCTGGATTTATACTGTCTTATTACACATCGAATGCCAGCAAGATAACCTTTACCACAAATCTAATAAACAGCAATCCTTCTTCTGTTTAGGACTATGAGCTTCCCTTTGCCACTTTATACCAAGATAGGACCCAAAAATATAAACCCCATCTCCAATGCATGACAACAAACATCATGGTAAAGAGAAAATTCTTTGCTCTCTTTGGTGTAGGATGAATTTGTCTTTTCTGTCATTGCCAGGGGCAGGCTACACGTGTCATTGGATGCAGGGGCCTTGGCCTGACATCCTGGGACTGGAATACACCTCCACACCATGGCACTGGTTTGTACAAACAACATCCACAGAGCACTCAGAGGGCAGAGGAGAAGGCAGGAGGAAGAAGGCACTCACGAGTGGCAGCGGGACATCAACCTTCGGAAGCATCGCTTCAGCCTGTCCCTCCTTACAAAGGCCAGAGCAGCAGCTATGAGGAGTGGGAGCACCAGGAAAAAGAACACCAGCAGCCCGTTCCGCAGAGAGGTGTCTTTGTCTGAGGGCACAAAACCGTGGAGGAGAAATAAGTCTGATGTGGTGTCACCACCACCTGACTCACAGTAGCAGTGAATTGGTTCTACAACTGCTTTCCATTTTTCACAGAGGAAAAACAAAGAGAACCCAGTAAGAGTGCAAGATAAACAGAAAAGAATCTCTTTGGGCATTTATCTTTTCACAGGGACTGTCTGGTCAAAGACGAAAGAGCTGTCCATGCCATGACACCTCGGGCTACAACAGCATATTGAATTAGGAGATCAGTCCTCATTTTTCATTACTGTGAAGATGTTATGAGAAAGGAAGACAGAGCTTCTGCCCTTTGGTCTGATCCTAAATCTTCCTCTTCTCCAGCCACTGTTTGCTGTAGGCAAAGAACTCAGGTTCTGAACAATCTCTGCCTTTTTATACGCAGCAATTTCTCTCCAGCAGACTGTACTAAAACGGCCTTTCCCTTTTTTGTCTGATGATTTGAGGGACCTGCCCATGCTCCACCATGATTATCCACTCTGTTATTGTATCACAGTGTCTAGCTTTTGCCTAACCCACATCATCTTATGAAAGACAGTCTTCAAGATCATTCTTGCAGCTCACAGAAGCTATCACAACAATTCCATCTTTATATACTCCACCTGGACACAGCACAAGCCTTTTCCAAATTATAGATTGGCTTTGGCTTCCTGTTTCATCTTCAAACCCTCATGAGCAAAGGTAGCTTCCCTGCTCTGTCAGTTTGCTGTCTCACATGAAAGAATCGTGGTCCCCTTCACTGGGGCTTCCCTTCCCAGCCTGGATACAGAGAAGTCCAAGGCGGCAGAAAGCACCTGAACTAAACCAGCCCAGATCCTCACAGATTCCAGCCCAGCATCCCAAGAGAGAGAGGTGCAACACCTTTAGCCCAAAAGCTGCACTGGAACTGTTCACAAGTGAAACCCCGTGCAGAGCCATGCCCCAAAACTTCCCTCCCATGGCAGCTGGCCCGGAGTGCCCGTGTGTGGGTGCCCAGCCCAGCCCCACCACTCTCACACCACTTGCCATTGTACGGGGGACCACTGTCCACGCTGCCTCCATAGCCCTTGGTGTCACAGAAAGGGGGGGCCCAGCCTGCTTCACAGTGGCAGTTCCTGTTGTTGTTGCACACCTGTATTCCAAAACACAAACACCACAACACCTCTACTCAGTAACTTCCATTTCCATGCATTTAGAGCAGCCATGACCAGTTCTGCCCTCCTGTACTGCTCAGCCTGGAGAACTTTACCCAGGGACTCCCATGTCAACTCCAAACAGTCCTTGGCCAGGCATCCCAAGATTTCACATGACTGAGCACGCACAGCACTGTTCAGGAAAAGCTTCCAAGGATTAGCTATCCCAACAGCTTACACGCCATGGCTTTTGCTTGCCTCTTTTTTTTTTTTTTTTCTTTTTTTGAGATGCAGAGTCAAATTTCATTAGTAATACTGGAACTGGGATTTCTTGCCTGGCAAAGAGTTTTGTCGATTTTCTGGACACTGTTACAGGCTCTCTTGCCTAGAGACATTTTATGGAGAGTTTTATGGTTCACACAAACCAGAAAAATAAAGTTACTAATCACCATTTAAAAACTTGCTGCCTTCTGCCGCCCTGCTTACCCCGTGCCCATGGCATTGCTTCTCCACATCACAGTCGTAGTTCAGGACAGAGGCACTCACACACTGGAAGTGCCTGCAGATCTGGGGAGCAGAGATGCACACAGCTGAGGGAAGGTGACATTTCAGTGCCCCCCTGCCTCCCCAGCTCCCTGCTCCCAGTGTGGGGCTCTGCAGCCACACAGTGCTTGCTGCCACAAAGCCTCTCACACTCTCACTGATAAACCCCAACTCTGCAGAAACTCTGTTCCACAAAAGGCCTCTCAGCACGGGGCCTGAGCTGGCACCAGAGCCTTTTGTCTCCAGTCTGAATGTAAAGGAACAGCAATTAAATTGTGCCCAGTAAGGACATGTGGAATGCACATTCCTCTGCTGGGGCTAAGCCCCTGTGCTCTTTAGTTTAGTTGGATTTTAATTGAAAGTTGTCTTCAAGGCATTTGTGTGGGCCTCGCTCTTCCTGCTCACTGACAGAGCAAAGATTTTGGCTCTCAACAAACTCAATTTCTTTCGCTTCACCTACAAGTGAAGGGCTCATTAAGTGTTTGATGCACATGCAGTGCAGTACTGGGCACTGGGGGGAATCAATGGACTCATTTAGTTTTAAGTTAACTGCAGGCATCAAAAAATAATGTCCATAAATATTCATGAAACAATGCAGCTGAAAATTTTATTCCCGTGAACATCCCGAATTATTACATTAGGATATCACCTTTTAATTGTTAATTACCTTTCCATTACCACACTTGGTGCCTTCATTCACCATTCCTGGGTCTGGGACATCAGAGCCCAGCTGGAAATCCACCCCCCAGCACGTGGTGCCTCTGATGGGAGTTTGGATAATAGCAGGCTTGATTCCAAACACAGGCATGGCTTTCACATTTTCACACTGCAGCTTCCCACACATGGCATTCCTACAACAGCAACACAGGAACACTGTAGTGACACTTGAATTCATTCTGAGAACGGGACTATCACACGTTCCATTTGATTTTTTCTTTGTGCTTGAAGATATGACTTGAAAGTAAAACTGAGGCAACTCAACAAATAAAACTGAACTGGGCCTCACTTCAGTGCTGCAAGAGCACCCTTCTTTCCATAAGTTGTTGGGATTTTAAGGAAAATATGATTTACTGCTCCTGTGCCCACATGTGAGCCCTTGGGACAAGCACAACCCATGATGGGAGATGTGGAACACACTCTCCTCGCCACAGCCCCACGTCCCTCCTCAGGGCACCCGCTGCAACATCCCAAACCGACACTACAGCACCCAAATACAGACTGCCAACAGCCTTCAGAACTTCCCCACGCACTGGGCTCAACTCACCAGCTGGAACACTTCTTGTAGTCATGGCCATGGAAACCACAGTTGCCAAATCTGTCCCCCTTGGAATTCACTTCAGCAAAGCAAATGTCTGGGGCTGCTTTGGCTTCTGCAAACAACAGCCCATCCCCAGAGAGAGAAGACACATTACCCAGGGACAGAAGCATCTCACACCATGGGTCTCCCATACCCAGAGCTCCCACATCCTGCTTCCCCGAGTATCTACCATGCAGCAGGGAGCTTAGGAACCATAAGGAGGTGACGGTGGCTCCAAGTTTGAAAAGGGAGAAAAAAAACAGTCACTCAACACTGAGTCAGTTCTACCATCTGATATTTCCTCATGACTTCTGCAGAGCAGAAACCCCCCTGTACCAGGAGCGATCAGCACAGCAAAATTACTGCTTGAATCCCCAGCACAGCACCAAGTGCGACACAGGAACAACGCGTGAGGGCTAAGCCCTAACCACCGCTGTTTCAAATCCCCTGCCACAGCCAGCTGGTCCTTGCCACGGGAAAACAAACACACTTTAAGTAAACCTAGCGTACTCTTCAGTTGCATCTCCTGGAGAGACTGTAACCCTGTGCTCCTCCTTACTCGAGCCGAAGATGTCCTGGCACTGGGCGTCGTAGTACTGGCACACGCCGTTGTAGCAGTAGGCCTCCTGGTTGTGGCAGGGGTGCCCGTTCTGCACGGTGAAGTCGGGCTGGCAGAACTGCGACGTGCCGTTGCAGTACTCCGGGAGGTCACACTCGTTGTTACTCGCCCGACACTCGGTTCCTCCAGGAAGGAGCTGAGGGGACAGGGGAGGGGAAACTGCGTCAGGAAACAGGAACCTCATGGCAGAGACAATCACTGCACCCGACCCACGGCACGCCCCAAAGGGGGACTGATCTGAAGCCCTTGCGGGGCTGTGGACGCGCAGGACACCTCCCTCTCACAGATGCACTGGCTAAGCCAATGCTCTTCTTTTCGTGCAAACAACATGCTGGAGTCTCCTACCTGGCAGTTTTTGCAGCAGTCACCATAGGCACATTCAGCACCGGATCGGAGCCTGCAAGTTCCTGGCTCACAGCAGGGATCACTTTCACATTCCTGAGAAAAGAAGTACTGTGAATGTCACAAGATTGTCCCCTCTGCCACATAGTCCCCTCTGAGCAAGGGCCACAAGGCAACACTGGGAAAATAGCCAGCTATGAACCTTTGGTGAGCCACAGTCACACTCCTCCCCAGCATCCACCAGCCTGTTCCCGCAGTACGGGACGCTGTAGGTCTCGTCGGGCCTCGGAACGTTGAGCAGGCAGCTCCCACCTTTGTTGAGTGTCAGCTTCTCAAAGTCTTCTGCGCTGCAGCTGCTGAAGTTCCTCGATCCCCTGCAACAGAGAACACGAGCTGAGCTTTACACTAAGAAAACCCACGAGCATCCCCTCTGTTTGCAGAACAAGGGAAATGTGCTTGTAGCTCATGGGGAAAGCAAACAACACTGCTCTCTGAACAGGGAATTTGAAGACTAAAGTAATCCATAACAATCAAGTACATGGAGCAGTGTTTTGAGCCTCCTTTGCCTTCCCTGGGTCAACTACTTACGACGCCCCAGAGCTCATAATGCAGCTGCTGGCCCCGCAGTGACAGACACGTTCGTCATCGTGGTTCATCCCCAGGTTATGGCCAAGCTCGTGAGCCATGATGGATGCAAACATCTGGATACTGATCCTTCCAAACTGCACAGGAGTGAAACAGGAGGCAATCAGCAGAGAGCTTATATTGACACAGTCAGTGTTTACATCTGTGCCAGAGAGACACTTCTGCTGTTCTGTCTCTACATTATCAGGACTCTCGGACCAACAGTGCCAGATTTCCAATCAAGTGCATGGAATTTGCTTAGTAATAAGAGCCTTCAGAGAAATCTCTTTGGGACACTACCCAACAACCTCCACTTTCTAGAGCAGCTGCAACATTAACACAAAAACTAGAATTCTCCACAGCAGCCCTGATCTCCTGAAACGTGCGAATTCCAGCGCTTCTGTCACTAGTCCAAGGAAACCAGATCACTGGGGTTGCCAGTTATCCAAGACCAGCAGCTCAGTTCATTAAGGCTCTGCAATTCCACATAAAACAGGCAGTGAACTGGCACTGCTCGGGGAGGTCGCGGCTGCAGGATAGACAGCACAGGGCAGATTTGAGAACACCCACAGCTCCCAGATACTTCCAAGCCAGGAGTGCTTAAAATACCACCGAGAAATCCTGTTCCTTGAGTGTCAGAAGTGGTTGAGGACAATATCAAAGCCCTCAATAAGCCACTTCAGCTTTGTTATGAAAGATTCTGCACTTCCAGGAAGTACAAAACTCTGATCTTGATCACATTCAGAGATCACTAAAGAAATCTCACCACGTTGATGCCTCCTGCGTGGCTCTTGGAGCACACTGTTCCCACGTAGGCCATTCCAGCTGTGCCACCAAACCCCTTCTTCCTACAGTCATGGAGAGAAAGGAAAGGCCATCATCTGACTGTTCAGACACTCACAGCCCTTCAGCACACTGCTCCTGCCTGTGGGGCACAAATCCTGCTGCTCCGGCTTTCCAAGGCTGACACAGGAGCACTGCCAGGAGTGCTGCTACTGACTGCAGGCATGCACATTCCAGTTCAGCTTTAGCTTTCTGTTCAAGATTCCTTTATTCTGTTAATTTAAGACAAGTGTTTGCAGAAAGTCAGCCTCTTCCACATCTTCCCTGCGTGTAAAAAGCTAAATGGTGCACCCTCAAAATCACTTGGTTTAATTTGCTGTCAGCTGCCTTTCTGCTATGGTCAACTCCATGGATTTCTCCCTGTGTCCACTTCCTTCTCATTACTCTCTCATTTTGTTCTTCAAGCTGAAGTGCCACAGCACACTTGCACCACATTTTACTTCGTTTAGAAAAACTTTTAAAATTAGTATTTTCTCAGCCATTTCCCCCATCTCCTGCACGCTGCTGCTGTGCCTTGGAGGGGAGGAGGTTCCCAGCTCCCAGAGGAAGGAAAGGGCAGTCTGGGCTGGGCTCTTGCCTCTGCCCTTTCCCTGCTTTGGGCAGTGACTTCCAAGGCCTGTGCTATCTGCAGGAGTAGGAAGTGCACTGGGGCACATGTCCTGGAACAGGGCAGAGAACAGCTCAGGAAGCTCTGGGCTTGCTTAAGGCAGCAGGGACAGACAGATTAAGATCCTGTGCCAAACTCAAACCACGTCACCGGCTTCTGGACACCAACTGCAGAAACAACTTTTTCTCTGTTAAAACGTAACACTCTGCACCATGTTTGTGCTCATTTTCAAGTGGAAAAGGCCTTGGATCACAAGCCCAATCTGTTACAAAGTGATTATCTGAACAGAAGGACAACACAGAACACTGTAGGACATGTGGGATGAGAAAAAAAACGTGTTGTTGATCGGTACACCTGTCAGAGGCCACCAAAACCAGAGAGCTCGGAAACCTTCTTAAAAATGCTTCACTTGACTTGGAATGTTTTCACAAGGCACAAACCACTGCAGATCGCCCAGCAGCTCCTTTCGGCACAACAGCTGGGCTGAGCAGGCAGCAACAGAAGGAGCTTCTTGGTATCCAAGGGAAGGGATTGGTACTCACAGGACTAACTGGGCACTGTCGTGTCTCCGCCGCAGAACCAGGTTCTTCTCTCGCCACTGTACAAAGTTTGCCAGCACATCCCCGGCCCCCCCGTCCGTGCTGATGATGTTTTCGTACTTCCAGATCTCCAGACCAACCAGCACGATGCGGATGTTCAGCATGATGTACATCTGGGGAAGAATAAAAGAGAAGAAATGTTTATAAATACCTTGAGATAAAAGCAAGTGGCTTGGAGTTATAGGTCTTATTGCAAGTATCCACCTTTTCTGTGTGAGTCTGATTTTTCTTCCCCCCCACAGCTAGTACACAACTGGAATCACCAGAATGCATTTGCCCTGTAATTTAGGCCCTCATTAGGTAAAGAATCAGTGCTTAAACGCCACACTGTAAAAAAGACACCAAACAAAAATAAAAAGGAGTGTCAATCCTGAGAAACATCATCTGAAAGTTACAGACACACTTTTTCTCTAACTTTTACACAGACACAGGAATTCCAGTAACTGCAACAATCTGTCCTGTCACTTGCTGCACTTAGCACAGGTCGGAAGAGTTCCCTAAACCAATTCTCCGGGTGGATGGCTGCAGGTGAATTTAGAGGTGGAAAAGCTTCCACGGTGATGCATTCCCCAAAGTGGTACCAGAACAGACCCTGAGGTGGAAGTTCACAAGAAGGGCAGCAGAGCTGCAGCACAGAGCATCCCTCCTACTCACACTGTCAAGGAAGTTTGCCAGCTGCACCATGTGCTCTCTTACTTCTGTTTCACTCTTCCCAAAGTCTTCAAACTGCAAGACAAAAAAAACTTAGCCATGAAGAGAAGAGGTAAAGACAACAGTTAGAACAGAAGGAACAGAACATTTTAAGACTAAGAACACGAAAAACATTTTTGCCTCCAAATCTCCAAGATGCTGTGAATCAAGAGAGCTCAACAGCTCAATATTCCAAAGAAAACAGCAAGAGGCAGTTTTTGACCATGTGCTTCCCTTACATTACAAGATTCCTTGCTGACAGAACATCTCCATGTCTGGCAGTTTACACCCTTCCTGAGGAGGACTGCGTAGCACACATTATCCACTTCTAGGGCAGCATATTTGCACAGCCTTGGCTAAAGTGTTTTTCAACAAGCCATTTGGGAGTAACAAAGCCTGAGGGCTTTCCAGGCCCACTCCTGAGGAGAAGAAAGGGGAAGTCACACACAGTCCCTACCTTTTCTTTATCCACAACTATGAACAGCTCCACATATCTTGTCTGGTGCAGGACTGCTCTCTTTCTCTGGGGAAAAACATTTTAGACAACTTCAGTTTTATTAATTCAATTGTAAACAAGAAAAAAAAAAAACAACTCATGACATTGTGATATTTCACTTGATACAACCAGTGGTTTGAGACACACCCAAAGCACACAGTGCCAAACACAAGCAGTGCAATCCAGTGCAATGGCCATTTCTGGGTTTTACACTAAAACTCAGCTTGCACAAAGACTTGCCGTGTCTCAAAAGCAAGGGATCTTTTCGCTCTCTGCATAGGTGGCTTTGAAAAGACAGCACACATCTTATAAAGGGCAGAAAGATACTACAGGCAAATGACAACAACCTCGAAGTGAAGCACGGTGTTTCTCATTCTTCTGCTTTCACTGGAATGTCGTTCCTGTACAGCCAGTCCCTCTGAAGGGCGAGGGGGACCTTCACACCAAACTGCTCTTGTGACGGTGAGGGGGATGGAAGCAACACCACAATATTCCCCTGGCTCCTGATGCAGTACTTTCTCAACAAGCCTCCCCATCAGGGTGGTGTTCCTGGCCTTAGAAGCCCCCCAAAAAGTCCAGGAATACTCTAACCAGTTGCCCCACCCTCACTGCCCCGTGCAGAGGCCGGAGGAAACTGCAGGTGCTTTGGTGAAGGAACTGAGTTCTCCAGCAGTGCAGAAACCTCCCAAATCATAAACCTTTAGGTATGTGCTAAGCCCGAGGAAATCTGATAAGCTGCTTCCATACTCTTAGGTGAACTCGCAAAACCCATTATAGGGGACTGGGAAGGACTTACCCGGAGCAGCTGGGTCATACTGGGATGGGCAGTTCCCTCGGCGTGTTCCTGTTCCTGGCCTTCAGCGGTCACTCCGCACGTCGTGGGCTCTTTCTTCACGTTATCCAGTCGATATAAGATGTGTTTAGAGCCAGAAGAGGAATCCATGGGCTCAATCCCGTAAGTGACATTCCCTATTGTCACCAAGCCCCTAAAACATGGCAGTGTGTGAGACATGCAGCACTAAGCACAGAGGACAGTTACCCAGAGAGCAGAACAAAGGAACAGTTATTCTGGGATAACCAAGGCCTGCCTGTATCTCAGTCCTTGCAAACCAGCACACTTCACTTCAGGCCTGGCAGCAGCCTTTCTCTGGAGGGGGCCTTACAAGTCCAGTAAATTAAACACTTCTGCAGGGGTCTGCAGTGCCCCAGGAATTACATCACAGGCCTTGAGCAGAAATGCTTTGGTTCAAATACACTATTGCCACTTTGGTGCCTGGCATGGCCCTGAAAAAAACTCAGTGGCTCAAAACATAGGGCAATTAGACCAAAGCAGAATAAATTTCAATCAAACTTGAGGTGTACAAACTTTAGGGCCAATTTGGTGAGATTTGCAGACTGCTGTTTGACTTTTCATTTCTGCACTTAGGTCCAGCTCCTTGTTGTGACCATCTGGGCAAATCAGAAAATAAGACAAATTTGGGTCAAGACCAACTTACTGGTAACAAACTGCAGTAATAACCTACTTAATGCTACTTCAAATACCTGTGAACACCACGAATAAAAGATGCCAAAGGACAACAGCACCAAGGCAGCTCGGCCTGGCCAGTGACTCCCTGAGTGGCTGAGCTGCAGCTAAAACCAGCAGAACCGGGTTTCAGGTTCAGCAGCCACAGGACAGTTGGGACACAAAGGATGAGTTGTGCTACCTGAGCCCTGAGCAAGTGCTGACAGCCACCACGGAATCCAGGGTCCCCTCCACGTATCCCTGATAGTGGCAGTGATCCTGGATGGGAAAACAAGGGCATGTTACACACGTGTTCCAGGCGTACCTGCACACCCAGGGGGATCTCTGATCTACCACCGACCAGCTGTGACTACAACCTGAGAAAACAAAACGCTTTCAGTTAAATTTACCACATGCCTGCAGCTTCTAACACGGTTCCAGCTCTGCCACGTTTCCTCACACGCATCGAAAGGTTTCCTCACCTGCCTTGGTCCCACAGGGACTGATATACATAACACTAAGCAAGACGCCAGGACACAGGACTCAACAGGATCCCTGCTCCTGTAAAGCAGACGCCCCTCCCAACTCAGTGGGGCCAGCAGCTCAGTGGATTTCAGCTGGAAGCCCCACTGGCCCCCTCAGCCATTCTGCTGCTGCTGCCACGTGAGGGACTCGAGGCGAGCGGGCCTGCAGCGTTACCCAGCAGCTGGACTTCTTAAGATGACCTAGGCTACCCCTTCTCCTGTTCTGTCCTCCACCCTGCCTCAAACATTTCGAGGCCAGCCCCTCCCTGCAGATTTGGGCCAATTCAGTCTCCTGGCAAACAGCCCTGGCTCGTCCACGGCCTCTCCGCAGCAGGAGGAGGGACGAGAGCCGCTGCCCTCGCCCACCGGCGCTGCCGGAGCCGCCTGGCTCTGCAGCACAGCCCTGACAGAGGGAACACTGCCACTGTGCCCTCCGTACATACGTGTCCTGGAAACTAGACCGGGGCAGTGTGGGGCAAACACACTCCGTTTTCTCTGGCAGGGGCATTTTTGGACACTGTTATAGGGGTTTATTATACGGATTCTGTCACCTGTTGCTCAGCAAGGAAAGCAGAAAGCACTTAAGGCATGTGCTAATCCTTCAGGCCCACTGTGACTCTCATGACCTCGTGCAGAAAAAGCATTTTTCCTCTACTCAGTTCCTCTTAACTAGGAAGCAAACACTCAGTTGACTCAGGTGTTCTACTTTCAAGAACAAGATCCTATGAATCATGTATGACTAACACTTCCCTTTCAAAGGCAGAGTGAAGCCATTAGAAATACTCTCATGCATTTTGTATCACACAACCCGCTTTTTACTCCTGTTCCACTGAAGCAGCTACATTTCCAAAGGCCGCCTGTCAGGCAGGTTGCTTGTACAGGAAGAGGGCTGCAAACGCGCTCTCAGGGGAGTAACTGCAACGCTGCGCAGATCACATCCTCTCAGAGGTCCTCAGGCCCTGATCTCAATCACCCCTTCCGGCAGTTCCCAAATTTCAGGACTCTCGGATCGCCTGTCAACCCTCCAGAGCCGTCAGTCGCTAACAGCCAGCCCTGCTGAACAGGAGGGTCAGCAGCTGGTTCATGTTGGCTCGGGGACCAATCTGGAAGCCCATTGTGTGTAACAACAAAAGCAAAGCTGCCTGTACAGTCCCCAGGGCACCCAGTGCTGCCCCACAGGCTCCTGTCCTTGGGAGAACGCAGGCAGAAGCCAGAAGTGACACCAGCCCCAGGCTGGGCTGTGTGACAAGGACAGCACTGCTCTGATAACGGGACGCCGACAGCTGAGAGCAGCACTGCCTTTTAGAGAAGAGCAGCTCCTAATCAGACAGCAGCCACCTCCACATCAGAAAACACGTGTCTATTACGGGCCAGATCCTCATCCAAAATTAAGGATTCTCTCCAGGAAGAGGGCAGTGGGTCCTGAAGGTGGGCCCAGCAGAAAATACAACCATCCTTTTGTAATCCCTGCCTCCCTCATCCCGTAGATGCTCAGTGGGGATGATGAAGGTGACAGAATCACCTTCAGTGGGGGCATGAAAAGAAAGAAGTCCTACCTGGACATCTGGATATTCCAATTGCAACTTTCCCTCCTTGTTGTAGGTATAAACTGTGAAATCTTTGGGCAGCAGTTCTCTGCAAGGAAAGGGGAGAAGGAATACAAGAGGAATTTCACAAAATGACACTTGAGCAGAGCAATAACGTGATCCTAATCAAAGTGTGACAAATATGTAAAATGCAGTTAAATAAGGAAACACTCAAAAGGAAAACCCTCCAAATTTAACAAAGAAATTGTGCATGTCCACGGCAAAATCCTAGAGAGCAGAATGGTGGGACTGTTAATGAAATCAAATGAACCACTCAGAGTAAAACAAGCAGCAAAACCCATTAAATTGTGCTAAAAGCTTTTTTTCAAGCAAGAAAAAAAAATCCCAGCCCTCAGTCTGCTGCATATGCCTTCTCTTGCCCCTTCTGGGGAGAAAGTGCATTGGGAAAGTCTCCCACGACTAAGATTGGTGCACCATCCCGGTAATTCCATTGATGTGGTGCAGCTGAATTCCCACGTTTCTGAGGGTCAGAGCCTTGGCAAGTGGCAGCTGGAGCTTCTCAGGGACTTGTACAGTTGTGTCTCTATCATGAGGGCAGTTTGGAGCACCAAGGGCCCTTTAACACTTCAACCCCAGACCGACAGCATCTGTCTCGGCTGTGAGCTATCAGCATTCAGGCCTCGGACAGAAAGGCAGTTTCCTCATTTATTAGTGTCCTTGTGCTACTGAGACAGGAAAAAACACAAACCTAAAGCAATAAACAAAATCCAGACAAAAGTGAAAACATTTACTCGAAATGCAGTTCAGCTTGTTTATTTTTAGCTGTGAATGGAAAGAGTCGCGTCCACGATTTCCCAGATCCCCTCCGAGCAAAGTGCAGCTTCCTGCTCTGAAAGGGGATCCCAGGGCTGCAGGAATCCAAAAACGTCTCTGGCTGATGGCCAGGACTCTGGGACTTTGCAGAGCTGGGACGTTCCTGCACTTCCCACAGAGAACCCCAGAAAATGGAACTTGTGTGCTACCTGCCAGCTTGTCATTTGGACACAGCAGACTGAATAATTTAATAATCTAAAGAAACTCATCACTTACTTGTTCTTTTCTAGATGAATCGTGTATTCCTGTCCCTCGATCTCAATCGCATATGACACTTTGTCCTGAATATAAAAAAAAAGTTCCATTTTACTCGTACCAGTGAAATAAAACATTCATTGAAATCCACAGAAGTGGGTGAACCTGGAATCTATTTTGTAATTGCCCCTGCCTCCAGAACCTGGCATCCCTTCCTGGGGATGAGTCTGACAGCATTCCATGAGTGTTTCAGGCCAGTTTTGGGTGGATCTCGTCAGGAACTAGACACTAAACTGGAGGTAAGACTGCCCAATACCTGCACTGAGGAGCTGTTGGAAGCCTCTCGCCGTTCTCTTCCCAACCTCTGCGGGGTTACGACTTCATAGGAAGAGAGCAGGGAAATCTGCTGGAAACCTGGAAAGCAGAAGAGAAACGCTGGCTGAGGGAACAAAGCAATCACAAGCACGAGGCACGAGGAAGAAAACACAATTTCAGGAAAAGCACAGAGGAAACCTCACAGCAAGACACACTTGGATTGCACACTTGGATTGCCTTGTAAGAGACCAGAGAAAACAACACACAAACAGCAGAGGAGACACCAAATTTACCAGAAAGTTTCAAAACTAAATCTTCACATTCCAGTTACTGCCTTAGCAGCGCCCACCTCACACAGCACCACTCTCCAGCAGCAGGAATGGGAGCATTTGGAGCGGGTCAGCGCAGCGAGGACTCGCCCCAGGACACACAGACAGTGTCACACGGGGTGTCCTGTGCTGCAGAGCTGCACAACTGCCCCGGCTCCGCCGTGTGGCCTCTCTCTCGAGGAGCTCCAGCAGCTCCTGCACTTCCCGACAGCACAGCTCAGCCTCACACCCTCACCCTCAGCACAGCCAAACTCCTGACATGAGCCTGATGCTATTCATTATGTTCTTAAACAGCTCTCCAGGGCCTCATCAAAACAACTGAGGTGAAACAAATCCCTGCAACAAAGTGGCCGTCACAGATCCCTTTATGCATTATTTGCATACGCAACACCAGACAGATCCCCTGAACCAAACACAAATCCAGAGTTCAAGCTCCCTTCAGAAAACATCAGGTTTTGCAAGCCACTCTTTTTCATCAACTGTGTAAACAACAATAAATTGCACATGCAAATTACTTTTCCCATCATAGTGGTGTCTGCCAGTGCCTGGCTCGGAAGCTGCTCCCCCAGGAACCAGGACGTCGGTCGCCAGGGATCGAAGGCAGGATCCAGAGCAGTGGTTTTACTGGCTCATGGCAATGGAATCAATGAGCTCATCAGAGGAGCCTGAGCTTCCCGACAAAGGTAGGGGGAAGGGAACAGTTATCCTCACCATCTGTCTCCAGAAATCATCACCACATCTGGGGCAGGTGAGAGAGTGTTTGGTGTCTGAGACACTCCAAAAACTCTCGAGTGAGACTAAGATGCTGCATCCATTTAAAACCAGCCCCTCTGGGCACACCAAACCTCACACCACACCTCCAAAGGGCCTTTGGCTTCTCCAGCCAAAGAATAGCACTGTGAGCTCAAAGCCTCCATGGAAGGCCTGCTCCATCCTTCAGAAAGTGGGCAGAGCCCCCCCAAAGGCTTTAAACACCAGGGGTTCCCGAAGAGCCCCAGGCTGCAGTGACATTCTGGCTCCTGCAGGTGCTTTTGCTGCCTCTTCCCATCCCTGGCAGGCTGACACACATCCCCTCAGGTCAGCATTCAAACAAGAATCCCAAGGGAAAAGCACCTGCACTTCCACACTCTTCCCACTCCTCTCCCCAAAGCACGAGCCCTCAGGTGACTTCCAGCCTCCCTCCCGTGACTTTGTGTCCACGGCTGGAGGCCACAGATCCCCCACGCTGCCCCAGGCTGTCACACTGCATTTCTGTCACCTCAGCACAGGCACGGCCACGCTGCTTCTCAGGAAATCACACAGGGCAAGTGCTGCAGCAGAACTTCCATTAATTACAGTGTTTATTGAACAGAAGGGTATTTAAAAAGCAGAGATTGAAATTCCTGAAAGCAACCCCTTACGTTCACCAGCGACAGAACACAGTGCCAATACCTCCTTGGCCCAAGAACAGGGGAGGGAAGGGTCGCTTCCTCCCCTGGGGCGAACCTCCAAAAGCACATACTGCAGCAATCACTCCTCTACAGTTGTCACTTCCAACCACACATTCCACTTGCACCCAGCCCCGAGCTCCTGCAGGTCACTGCTCTGCCATCCCCAGGTGCCTGCTGTAGTGGGGATGTGACACTGTGGCACACGGGCCGGGTTCTGGAGGTCTCAGGGCACACGCTACACGAACAGCAGGGCACAGCCAACCTTCACAGCACTTGGAACACGACACGTCTCCCCAAGAGCTGCTTGGAAGCAGAAGACAAAGAAGTGAATCATCACATGAAGCAGAACTGGGAGGGATTTCTGGGAAGAGTGCAACTCCAAGAAGATCCTCTTAGAGCAGAGGCACTAAATGAAGCCAATTTTCAACTCTCTGAATACTCTGACAATTCTTTCCCCACTTTCTGCCCTGCTTCCCTCCCTTCACCACCCCCAGTTTGGGAGGTGTTGGGGAGTCTCCAGTAGGTATCTCCCTGGCGCTGCCCCTCACTTCACAAAGAACCTGTTTCCATGCTGAGTGCCCTGTGCAGAAACAGGGCACTTGTTTGAGGGCACCAGAAACCCTCAAACAGGGCTCAGAGCTGTTCAGCAAAAATCCAATCAAAGGGACAAGTGCAGCCAAGCAGAAAGACAGCCCTGCTCCAACATCTTCCTCCTACAAAGGCCAGCGACTAGGGACAGGCCTTTTTCCCACCAGAAAACACGAGCCTTGAGAGATATGTCCTTAATCCAATAACATATCAGGCACCTCAGGTCCCACCTAGCGCCCAGCACTCCTTCTAGTGACTGACACCATCAGCCCTAATCTCACCCGGGGAAGGAAAACAGACTGAGCCTGACCCAATTAGCACCAGGGGAAATTCCAGCAAGAAGGAGGCAGCGTGCAGCTCTCACAGCAGTCTGGCTGAGCGCTGGGTCCAGCGAGCTCTGAGGCACCATGAGAGACATTCCTGCAGCCACACCACCCTCACTGGCCAGGAGAATCCACCCAGGTACTTCAGCACAAAGTGAAGGTGGTTTAACTCACAGCAACCGAGGAAATGCAGAAATGACAGCAAAAACCCAAGAGAGACACCCAGCTATTTTCCACAGAGCACGTTTGAAGATATTTATATTATCTGTCCCCAAGCTTGTTGTAGCTTCTCCTGCCCCTTTGAGAAACTCCACTGCAATACATTCATGGTTCTCAAGTGCAGCCGTTTGCAATAAATTTTTCAGCAAGTTATAGGACTTCTAGTCCTCAGGTGCTTCCTGCCACTGGCCAAGGCAGCTGTCAGAGCTGTACCACATCACCACCGAGAACACACTGCTGCTGCTCCATTGCTGGTTGAGATTGTGTTTCCAAAGAGAAAAACACCATTGCATCCGCCACGTTTATCTCATCTCATCTCATTAAGGGCTGCCATTAATTACCAAGCATTGGAGGCAACTAGGAAGATGTGAATCATCTTCCCCTCCCAGCCCCAAATCCACCATAGGAGTTCTGTGCACGCTCCACGGCATGTGGGAGCTTGAAAACCGTGGGAACACGTCACAGCCATAACGGCTCCCCAGACACTGAGGTGAGCTCCTGGGGTGTTCACTGCCTGACAGGTAACGTCTGCATTCAGCCTCTTGCACAGCATCCCTGTCCTCCTAGACCTGGGCATGCCCACGGAATGCTGGCTCAGTTACAGCATCCCAGCACATCCACCTACACTCACACTTCCCCTAAATTATTATCCTTCCTGGGCTGTGACTCCTTCCCCAGCCTACCAAAGGGAGGTCAATGGAATGCTCTTCAGTGGAAGCAAAAGATAAAAACAAAAAGAGAAGTTCAGACTGTGGCCTATTACACCACCAAATAAACTAATTTCATAAAAACAAGCTCAGCAGCACATGAGCAGCTCAGCAGCTTGGGCTGCAGGCAGATGTTAACAAGGAACGTGCCATAAACCCCACACAGGAGGAGGATTGTTGGACCCAAACCACGCTAAACCCAGAGCATCAGTTCACAGCAATCAGTTCTAATCTTCCATCAACCACGCACGTGAGTCAGAAGATGCACATTGCTAAAGCATTAAATACCCAAACTCATTAAATTACCCCGGTTATCATCAATTAGCCGAGATCAGCCACACCAGTCCTTCCACACTCTGGCAGGCGATTGCTCACCAGAGGTGCCAAAAGCCTTACACACCATCCAGCCCATCGGGGCCCAGGGCAGGACCAGTTCCACACAGAGCAGCTCCACCAAACACCCTGATCTCCAGCAGGTCACATCTGTTGTGCTCTAAGCTGTACCTCTAATCCCCACAGGAGGTGAACAGTTCACTCCCTTCTCTCTGGTTGCAAATTTTTAGATTTCCACAGTGTGCTGTCACTCTCCTTCCCTTCAACTAAGGAACACCAGTGTTCAATATTTCCTCGTGGAACCTGTATCTTACACCCTCTGCCTGTTCACATGAGGCTGTTCTGGCTCCACTCTCCAGTCAGACCATACCTATCCCAAAAAAGGACCCACAACGGAACACAACAGCCCAGTGAGACCTCACACGTACCAAGGCACACGTGCTTTGTGTGTTTATGGACCTCCGCAGGTTAATCTTCCTCCAAAACTGATGGCACGTGGCTGATTCACTGGTCATTTAACCTCCTCCAACACTCACTTCCTTTCTGGCCAACACACTCCTGCTCCCCATTTTTCACCCCCTCATACTCGTGATCTTGTGCTGACAATTATTTCCACCTCAGCAGAACACTCTGCACTGTCCTTTCAAAGCCTCTTCTTTCTGCCAGATACTTCTCTCATGTGTCCAAATCACTGGGATTGCTACCCCTGTCTTTAAGGAGCCTGAATCCCAACCGGCTGGAAGGGTACCAGCTGCCAGATCAATCTGCGTTCTCCGTATCCTATTTTCAGAATCACGAAGGACTTTGCCAAGCAGCGTCTGTTTGAGGAGAAACTTCCATGGCCTGGCTTACAGACGTCCTTCAGAACAACAGAACCACCACTGCTTCCTCAGTGGATTTCTCCAAGCAATGACACATCAGGAAAAGCATTTTTAGGTGCAGTTGACTTTTCCACTAAGGTCACGGCTGTAGTAGGATTTACTCTTCGGATTACTGGAAGCAAACACCTCCTTCACTTTCATTATGTAAATATTATCCAAGTCCACTTAAAAATGTTTAGGGGTTTATACAACACACAAAGCTGGCAAGTCTTCCACTAAAATTAGGTCCTATGGAGCCAGCAGTTCCAGCTGCTCCCATGCCTCAGAGGCTAAAGAGTGCCTCAGTGGTGCTTCATCCTCAAAGCACCCAGGAACATCTGGCCAGCTTTCCATCTATTCCCTTCCCTGTGCTCAGTCCTCAGACCTGCTGAGTCTCTTGCTGTCCTGGTGCCTTTCAGAAGGCAGGAAGAGATCAACCATCATAGCAAGAGAGGCACATTATCTACCTGCTGTGCTGTCCACCTGGAATATTTGTGTAACATTAAAGCTGGCCAGAACAGTTAATGCAGTTTCTCTCAGTATTTCACTGGGGCTGTTGGACACTGATGAGGTTACAGGGCTTCTCCACGGCAGTATTTCCTAGAAAATTCTTACCTTCCCCTTGCTGAAGTCCAGACCTATGCTGTAAGTGTTTCCTGTCTAGACTCTCCCCATTCCTTCTGCCCTTCCTAAAGCAACCCTAATTTGTCTGCAAGACAACAGCTCCCCTTGTTCCACAGAAAGGACTTGTCACACATGTCACAACATCCTCTGCACCCTGGAGCCTTCTCACAGGGAGAAGCAGGACAAAGCCCTGTGGAGGAAGACGAGCAATCTCACCGTGACACCCCTCCTCTGCATCAGTGGCCCCGAAGTCCCTCCCTTCCACCCGTGACAGTGCGTCCATGGAGAGCAGCTGAGCACACCAAGCCCACTCACTTCCTCCCCGTCTCAGCAGCTGTGAGTGTCAGCTCTGCTTGCACAGCAGAGTCCATGGGAACCTTCTCCTTGGCCAAATGTAAAGCCAGCAATGTCTCCACCAAAGGGAACCGTGCAACGCAGTTTTTTGGGTTTTTTTTTTTTTTATCTTTTTAATTTTAGCTTGAGAAATGAGAACGATTGAGATGTGCAGAAGAAACTCCAAAGTCATGGTTCGAATCTCCTTTTTCTGAAAGCAAAGCACTATAAGAGGCAACGTTAGCCACACTGAAATGCCTTTCTTCTCATTATTCCTCACACGGAGGAAATAACCACAAACCCCCTCTTTATTCTGCTGAATGATTGACTCAGATTTGTTGAAATATGGGTGAGGCAGTGCTGTGTTTTCCATGATCTAAACAAAAGAACTATCTTAACCAAACACCACTTCTCTCCAGAAATTCAAACCCAAGCGTTTAGACACTAGAATTCCTTTAAAAATTGGTAAAGTGTGGCTGGAACACAGGGGTCTGTGTGTGACACCAAGTATCAAGGAAGAGATCAAGTAGCAAAAAACACAGTCCCTGCCTATGATTTCTTGTTTAATTCACACAGCCAAACCCTGAGGCCTCCTACGGACACAAAGAGGAGAGGAAAAGCCACACTTCACAAATCCCTTAAGGCTACACATCGCTGTGTGATTATGGTCATTCAGGAAGTTTCAGTTAATAGTTTCCGGTAACATCTCATTTCTTCCTCATCCTGAAGCGAAGCAAGGCCCTGAAAAGTTAACGCAGAGCAACAGGCCTTGCTTTTAGCTAAGGAAAATAAAATCCAGGGAGTAGCTGGAGATGATACCATGCACCATAGGAATGCTTACACATCTACCTAAAAGACATAGAGTAGAGAACATAGAGGATAAGGGGCAAAACAGGGGCTTGAGTCCAAAAGTCTTACAAAACCTGCCATGGAGTCAGCAGAATCGAGAGAAAGTTGAAAAGTTCACTGAAGATGAGGAGAGAAGATGACCCCTACTGAGGCCGAAGTAACAGGATCTCCCACCAAAGATCACCCCAAAAGAAAGACTCCGCCCCAACTCCACCTGTTATGAATATTACAATCTGATGTTGCAATTAAATGAATATGCATGTAAAGATGTTGTAATCACGCACAGAAACCGTATATATTCCTTGATTTGTACCAAGCACTTGGGAGCTCTTTGTCCAGCGCGAGCTGGGGGTTCCCCAACGTTGCAATAAATACCTTGCTGCTCAAAAGACCCAAAGTCTCTGAGCAGTTCTTCGTACCGGAGATTTTCGGATTCAATCCCTATGTGTGTACAAAGCACTTGCATTATAACCCAAAAGCTGGAGGTTTCTGCCCTCTCCTTCATGCTCAGACTTCAGACAAAGGAGGTTTATTATGTTTCATGGCAAGTGTGGCATTATTAGCTGGGACAGAGGTTTCTGAAGCCAGAGAGGACCACTGCCATCCACACTTGGAACTAGTGCCCGTGTTTCCTTCCTACAGGTAGGAACCAAAATCGGACTCCTCAAAACACCAACTACTGCACTGGAAGCACCTGATATCCCAGAGATGCACTATTTCAGATTTTCTCCTTGGCCTCCAGCCAGGCTGTGCTACCTCCAACTCCAGCCACCTCTCAAAGCTTGGCTTTCACCTCACATCGCTCCCACGCCCGCCAGCAACGCCACTCTAAGTGAAAGAAGAGATTCCAGCACAGAATCCCTCAGGGGGAGGCACCCACCACACCAGCACCGTCCTCAGCATAAAGCACCAGTACCTGGTTTAGAGAAGATTCCTCGGTTGGGAAGCCCTGACTACAAAAACATGCATTAATGACAAACCCAGAAGTTTAACACAGTATGTGTGTCCCTTCAGGAGTGGGAAACGATGAGAGAGAGAGACAATTCTGCCTGTCCCGTATGTATAGCCTTGAATCAGCAACTTAAGAGCCCATAAACAGAACGGTCTCAATTCACAAACTGCCCCTAAGGACACATCAGTAACAACCCCTTAAAAGCCACACCAAGAGCACGGTGCGAGCGCGCCCGAGTCCTGCCCCCAACCCCCGGGGAAAGGACCCCCCAGTCCTCGGGTCCTGCCCCGAGCCTGGCTCTGCCCGGCAGGACCCCGCGATGGCCAAGGCCACCCACCGGTACAGCCCTTCCCGGGGGGGCTTTGCCTCCTGCCTCGCCAGAGCCTGGCACGGCGCCGGGCAGGGAGGGCTGGGGCGCGGAGGGGGAGCGCTCCCGGACACCTGCAAACCCGGGCAGGTGCCAGGGGCCCCGCGCCCACCGCCGGC
>VZRE01008070.1:184514-200597 GCA_013396775.1 Cephalopterus ornatus
GGCCACGGCTGCGTGAAGGTGAGGGCGCGGCCGGGGGCGGGCGGCGGCCCGCGGATCCCCCCCGGCCCCGCTGAGCGCTGCCCCCGCCGCAGTTCGGCGGACAGGCCCACGGCGAGGTGGACCACACGCGGGTGCAGTGCCGGGCGCTGGACGGCATCGAGTGCGCCGAGCCGCGGAGCTTCCTGCGGGGCAGCCGGCCCTGCGTCAAGTAGGAGCGGCCCCGCGGCCCCCAGCCCCGGGGCCCGCGGGACGGAGCCCCCCCGGGCTGGCGGGGAAGGCCGACACCCCCTGACCCCTTCGCCTCTCCCCTGGCAGGTACACCGGCCACTACTTCATCACCACGCTGCTCTACTCCTTCTTCCTGGGCTGCTTCGGCGTGGATCGGTTCTGCCTGGGCCACACCGGCACGGCCGTGGGGAAGCTGCTGACCCTGGGGGGCCTGGGCATCTGGTGGTTTGTGGATCTGATCCTGCTCATCACCGGAGGGCTGATGCCCAGCGATGGCAGCAACTGGTGCACCGTGTACTGAGGGAGGGGTAGGGCTGGAGCCCCCCCAGGCACCTGCCCTCGCTCCCAGCACAGCCCAGACTCTGCCTGGCACAGGGTGGACTGACAGAGCTGGAACTCACCGTGCGGAACAGTCACTCCCGTTAATGCCTCTGTGCAAACCTTGGACACAGCGTTGTTCAGTGTATATTTTGCTTATTTAAGATAATCTGGATTCTCTCCCCCCCTGCTCCCCATGTGGCGACAGCTTAAGAAATCAGACCTTGCAAACACAGGAGGTCAAACAAACCTTAATAAAATCTGGGAGGAGCTGACTCCACGTACTTTGGGGATTCATAGAGGCACAGCCACGCAGAGATGGAGGCCAGCCCCAGGACCCTGGTCACCTCATGATCATGGGCCACTCAGCCACAGGACACAGGGTCTGAGGCTGGAACCTCAGGGGTTGAGTAACCCCTGTTACAGAGACTCTGTGGCAAAGCCAGGAGCTCTAATTCCAAATTATTAACACCCTGTTCACTCAGGGGAATCTGGGATAGGTTTGGTAGAACCTGCATCCTCTGGAGAACGTTACTTTCCCCACTCTTGCCTCTCCAAAGCAGCTCTTGTCACTCATGAGTGACAGGGCTCGTTTCTAGCCGGAGCTGTCCGGAGCATCCAGGAGCTGTCAGAACGCTGGGGAGGGCCCTGAGCTGCCCAGGGGCAGCTCCTGTCCATGTGCCAGGCACCCCTCTAGCCCCGGCCCCAGCGAGGGGTGCCTGTGGGAGCTGCAACAGCCTCACACCCGAAAGAGGAAGCCTCACCAGCTGCAGGCTGAAAACTTACCGAGCTGAATAAAAAGGGGAAAAGGAAGCTGCAGCAAGTCCCAGCCAGGGCCAGACACAAAAATCCGTGTATGCAAATGTCCGGTCACACTTGAGGTGAAACAGCAAACACGCACTCCTGGTCTCACACAGCTCTGCAAGCTGAGGGCACCTCCAGCCCTTTGCCTTTGGCCACTTTCTCTCTGTGGTTCTTCTACTCCCATGGAGCTGCCCCGGAGCTCAGTTTGGCCGGGAATTCTGCCTGTTCCAGTTTTGGTTTGTGGCTCATTGCACCAACTCCTCTCGGGGCAAGGGGGGGCTGTTGCCCAGTTAGGTTACCACTGATCTGAGTTTGGCAGCTTTGACTGGGGTCAGGGGGAGGCTTCCTCCTGAAACTGCCACATCCCTCAGCAGAACAACTGGGCTGAAAAGTCCATGGAGGGGGAAAAAATTCTGCATCAAGCCAGAAAAATAAATAATAATCCCATGTGCAAAAGCCCATTGTCATGAACAGCTCCCACGTCCCAGCCCCCTGCTGCCAGCTCACAGCAGGACCTCAAATTCTTTCCTGCACCAGGCTCTCCTGAGCTACACCGAGGAATACCCGGGGTCTTGGTCTGGCAGCTTCCCTCCTGCCCACGCCTTCGGAAAGGCAAAGAGACATCGCTGTGCTCACCATGTGCTGTCCCCCCAGACCCAGAGCCCCCGTGTGTGCAGGGCAGCAGTACCCTGAGAGTGGGGGGCACCCACCAGTGGCCTCGGGCTCCCCCCAGCTGCTGCACCCTGTCCCCCCACCCCAATGGGGACAGAGTTCAATCCCCTGTTTTCTTACCCAAAATACATAGTGCAAAGGGACAGCTTGGGAAAGCAACTGGGATTTCCCTCTTTATTTAAAAAGGCAGGGAAGAAAGGGCCCTCCAGCATTTACAGGCGAGGGGCGGGAGGCGGGTACCCCACACCCCGGGAGTCACGGAGCATCACCCACGCGAGGCCCCCGGCCCTAAGAGCACTTGAGATCCCCAGCCCGCGCTCACAGGAACGTCTGCAGTCACCTGGGAATGCCCACTAGAACAGAGCAAACCCTCCTCTCACACCACTCTGCCCGCAAGGCACCCCAAATCTGCAGCACCCCCAGGAAAGCCCCACAGCACACGCTTCAGGAGGGAGCAGCTCCGGGGGGATGTGTCCATGCCAGGGAGCTGGGAGACAAATGTAGAGCTAAGAGGACACCAGTTTGCTTTAAAATCACCACAAAGCTCACCGAGGTCTGGCTGCATCCGCCCAGTCCTTCAGGAGGGGAGGGAAATTCCTCTCCCCAACACCCCCTGCATAACAGATGGGTCTGGAGCCCAGCTCAGCTCCACAATTGAAATTCATCTGCAGCCTTTACGCTGTCCTGGGGATGCGGGAGGGTGGGAATGAGCAACAGGAATGTTGCAATAATGCTGGAGTCACTGGTAGTTTCTCCTCCTGGATAATTAACCCTAATTGTGCAACAAGCTTCTGTTTTACCATCCCAGGCCTGAGGAAACGGTGCAATTATCAAGCACCAGGAACACTCAGGACTCTGTGGTTCCACGGCCTTGCATGAAGGAACCATCATCCCTCTGCATTCCCTGTTCTCCCAGACTGAGGTCAGGGCGCTGTCAACAAACACTGTCACTCTGATGGATGGGCTTACCAAACTTCTAAAACATTCCTGAAACACTGTGTTAGGAGCCAAACAGCAAGTCAGCCTAAAAAAATTAAAGATTTCAAACTCTAGTGCAAATAAAGCAAAAAAGGAGCAGGAAAGGGAACAGCAGGATCTGAGTTGCTACAATTAAATAACAAGTACTAACACTTGCCCCGTACCATTTGCATCGATTCCCACTTGCTTTCATCATCTCGATGTTCTCCAACACCTCCACACGACCCCTTCTGAGACCCTCTAGCCCCTGAACTCGGGGGGGCTCCATCCCTGCCTCCCCCAGCTGCACCAAGGCAGCTCCCCTGCGCCTGCCCCGGAGCAGCTCCACCGATCCCCAGAGGGGATCAAGGCAGGAAGGCGCAACTTGAGTCACGCTAAGGCCAGTTGGGCTAATCACGGCTCAGAGCTCAACTGATAAAGCTCCGCTCAACCCTGGGCTGAGGCTGAAGCACAGCTGTCAAACAGCTGCAGGCCCCAAAAGGGCAGGGAGAAACCAGACGCTGTGCCCCTGGGGAGCACGCTGGACTGGGTTTGCAGAGCAGAGGATGTACAATGGCCAGGGAAGCGAGAGGGAAGCTGCGTCCTCGCTCGGCACCCGGGGATTGCACTCACTTTCGGGGTGAAGGTATTGGACGATCTTGCTGCCAAGGGAACACCTGGATTTTCTACACACTATTTATCACACCTACAGGAGCTCATTTGGTTATGGAAATGACGATTCACGTTGCTCTAAAAACTCCTGGTGGCTTCCACCTCGGGCAGGCAGTGGGTGAGTCAGCCAGACAAGTCTGCCCAGTTCCATCAGGCACCCGGTTTTCGGTGCTTTTTGCTAAAAGCCCTTCACTACCCAGCATGGCTCCCTGTGTCCAGGTGTGCACAGTGCAAAACCAACACCGTACCTGAGGATGTTCCCACCCGGGAGCCACTGTTGCTCCAGCTGCCTGCTCCGGCTTGCGCTCAGGAAGTACCAAAAAACATCTGGAGAGGCTGAGCACCTGCCCGGGCTGGGGTTCAACAGGAGCCACAGGTATAAAAGGACGTAATTAAAAGCCAACAGATTGCTGATACACCCCTGGGCAGGCGGTGGGAAGAGCTGGTCCGAGGGGAATAAGTCATTGGAAGGGGAAGCTGCAGCGAGTCCCCTGTGTGGGCAGCTGTGGGCTGGTATCTCTCAGCTCTGCCCCACTCCTGGGGAGTCTGAGCAGCTTCAAAGGGGACAGAAACGTTTTTCAAACATGAGAAAGGCCACGCTTCCCTTCACGCTTCCAAGACCTCCTGCCGCTTCCTCCAGACTTGCTTTTTGGGGGAAATTATGGAGTTGCAGAAGATGTCCCCTCACCCAGGTCCCCAGCACCTCCTGCCCCACACAGCAAGTGCTGGCAGTGCCTGGAGGCACCTTCCAAAACATGGAGCCACTGGGGCCAAGCCCGGGCAGGAGCAGCCAGGGACCCACTCCCTGCAGAGCAGGGCACCAGGATGCAGGTCCAGACCGATCCTGCATCGCAGGGAAGGGCTGTGGGGAGGGAAGGGACCACCCTGCACAACCCGAATCGCCCCTCAGGGACCCCCGGCAGCCACGGAGGTGGCGGGTGGAGCCGGGGGGTGGCTCGGTGCCCGGTCAGACGTCAGAGGTCCGGATGCTTTCATCGTCCAGGTCGAAGGCGAACGGCTTCTCCTTGAGGTGCTGCGGCTCCGACCTGTGCCGCAGCCGTGTGCCCGGCGCGGCTCTGCCGGCGCGCTCCGTCAGGGCCGGCACGAACACCGAGTCTCTGAGTGGCGCCGGCAGCTCCGGCCGCTTCCCCTCCGCCTGTGGCACCTGTGGCACCGGCGTCCAGGGCTGCCAGGAGGAGGTGGACGGGGCCTTGCACAGCGCCCTCCGCTCCTCCGCCGCCGGCCGCGGCTGGGATGGGGCCGAGGAGCCGCCGGGCCTGCCCATGGAGGTGGATCTCATGAAGGACATCTCCTGCAAGGACAGAGCAGAGCGAGGCTGCTGGGTCTGGGCGTGCAACGCTGCGCCCTGCCCGGTACACACTCTGCAGGAAAGAAGAGAGCCCAGAGCAAGGGGAAAGGTGGAATTCCACAGCCCTTGCCATCCGTCAGGCTCTCGCTTGTGCCTCGGAGCAGAGCAGGGCTCATGCAGGTCCACTTTGACAGCTGAACCTCACTTTTCCACTTTTTCAAGGAAGCTTTTCCAGTGACTGCCAAACCCAGGGAGGGCAGGGATCTCATCCTGGAATCAGTCTAACCAAGCACTTGCACCATCCACTAAATAAATATCTCACACAGTGGCATAAACTCCATTAGACACAAAATATGAAGCAGAAAGGACATGACCTACCCTGGGGCGGGTCTTCAGGGCCTGGACTGCGCCCGTGATCGCCCGGATCCAGCTGTGCATGTCCTCGGGGCTGTCTGCCTGCAAACACACCAGCCCCAGTGAGGCTCTGCCTCTGCCAGCCACGGTGCAGCCACACACGGACACGCGAGGCAGCCGCTGTCCCGGCATTCCCAAGGCTCAGCACTGCCTTTTCCTGCTCTCAAACAGCCCCTATTATAAACAAGCCCAATGGAGAAGTGAAACCCCCCCACAGCTCTCCCTCAGCTGCAACTCGTGTGTTGTAGCCCCATGAACATCTGTTCATGTTCACTGCTGCAGGGAACAGCACATTTGTCGAGAGCCGAACTTACTGCCCCAAAAATTATCCCAGCCTTGGCTGCTCACCTGGATGTAGAAGGTCCTGGAGCTTGTTATGATTTCAAAGAGGTTGTCCCGCATCAGGAGGTCACTAGAAACAGTGAGAAAGAGACAGTCACATCAGCAGCCACCGTGGATGGAAAAAACCTGTGTTTATCCACATCTCTGGGGTGGGCCGGGGAGAAACATATTGAAGGCAAACCTTGGATCTCATCGGGATTTTGGGAAGACTCCAGCTCCCCAGAGACCCTCAGCCACACACCCTCCTCAGCTCTGCCATCAGCAGGCAGACCCCTGCCCTCCCTCACCATAACCCACCACGTTCCCACCTCATTTTAAATGTCAGCTTGCTATTACTTATTAGGAATAAACAATTCAGAGATACATCAATACAGTATATCTTTACTTCAGATGAGGAGGTTTGTTTTCTTAGGTCATTTTTCATTGCAGGTCTTCATGTTATGTTGATTTTATCAGCGTTTGCTGCACTAACTTGTTCCCAAGACACTGCAGCTGCCTGGGCAAACACCTCAGGAGCTGCCTCCCACCAGCAGCCGGAGCAGCCGGAGCTGCACAGCCTGGGGCCACGGCAGGGAAACACGGACGGGAGCATTACCCAGACTTGACCAGGCACTCGTGGGTCTTGCAAACGTCCTTCAGGAGGATCGAACGCAAGGGCTCCTTGTCCTGCAGAGGTGAGAGCAGACGGTGATGGGCTTGGCTGGGCCCGGGGCTGGGATGTGCCTCTCACCGAGGCCCCCGCGCCGGCACGGCAGCAGTGCCAGAGCTGTGCTCGGGGTCCCAGGCGGGGGCTGCTCACCTGCTCACACTTGTAGTAACTGATGGAAAACTCATCCAGAACGAAGTACCGCCGCTTCCAGCTCTTCCTCTGGAAAAGAGGAGGAAATTTCTGGGTGCTGGGCTCCGCCACCCTCCCCCCCCACGCCCCCCTGCAGCAGTCCCAGCCCCGGCACTCACCACGTTCCCCTGCTTCACGCAGAAGCCGCTCTTGAGCGCGGGGGGCCCTGCGGGCGGCTTGGCGGCCGAGGGGGGGATGTAGCTCTGCGAGCGCCGCAGCAGCGGGTGGGCAGCCCCCACCTCACTGCCCTCCCCTCCGTCCCCGCCGTTCTGCAAGCGGAGGGAAGAGTTACTGGGAGCAGGGAGGGGAGTTCCCTGCTGGAAGGCAGGACACCCAGCTGCAGGGAAAAGCCACCTGACGCAAGCCCCTAGCGCAGTGTGTGAGCCAAGGGCTAACGGCAGTGCTGGACACAGGCAGGGCATGAGCCAGAGCCCAGAGCTTCCCAGTCCACCAGCTTCCCAGGCTGCTGCCTTGATACTCTTCACCCTTTTGGCACCCACATGTTAAAAAAACAGAAAGGCTACAGAAAAGGAATTTGAGGGCTGGACAAAATCTCTTGGAGCGGGGGAGTTAAGGGAGTTCATCTGTCTGGCTCATCACACACTGAGAGGTGACTCAAGTGCACCACTGCAGGTACGAGGAGAACAAGAACCACCAGACAAACCCAAACTGGAAAGCAGGGATGCTTTCCAGTGGGAGAAGGCAATATATCATGGGAACAAACTGCTCAGGAAAGCCATAAAGTCTCTGCTCCACATTTTCAGAGCCAAATTCTCCCAAAGACACTGGGGTACTTGAAGTCAAGGAAGAGAAGCTGTGCCTTCTCTGGCCCCAAGCTGTCTCTCCCCAAGTGCAATGCTCACTGCTATGAGCGCGGAGGGGCTGTGGTTGTGGCCATGTGCCCAGCACCCACCCCTGGCTCCCCCCGAGCACATCCCAGAGCACCCCAAGGGGCGGACCCTGCCCCGCTGCCAGCATCGCCCCGCCAGCGCCCTCCCTTCCCCCCAGCAGCAAAGAGGATGGTTGAGATGAAACATCTGCTGCACTCAGCTCCTTCCCCGTCCCTCCAACCCCTTCCTCTGGCTCGGCTGAGGTTTGAGCATTGCCATGGCAGCGGGGTGGCCCTGGCTGCCACCAGCCTTATATGGCCCCGTGCCGGTGCGACTGCCGGTGCGGTTAAGCCGACGGCCTGCCTGCCCTGTGCCTTCCAGCACCTTCCAGAGCTGCTTCAGCGTCCCCAGGACAGACAAACAACCTTTTGGCTGGCCCTAAGGTGCCGCCCAGCCCCTTCTGGGAGCAGTGGAGCAGAGCTCCGGCCCTGCTGGGATGGGGACACCACCTGTGCCCCTTCCCTGGGGCTGCGCCAGCTCTGCTGGGTGTTACACATGTGGTGTCCAAAGCCAGAGGTGAGGACACTCCTGCAACAGGGAGGGTCTCACCCTGGAGCTGGGGTGATGCTGCTGGCCAGCCTGGGGGTGCAGCCCGAGTGTGGGGCTCCCCACTGCAGCCCCGGAGCAGCACCAGGCAGGAAACCACAGACGCACCCAGGAAACTGCAGCAGAGGAATGGCCATTTCACACAGAAAGAGAAGCAAGAGCACAGAAACATTCTGGCAGCCGATGCTCCACCTCCAAAAAACCCCTCTGCACCCCACCCCCCTCCGCACACCTCCACAGCCCCACCGAACCCTGTGGCCAGGGAAGTGTTAAAAGCAGAAACCACTGCAATGATCTAATTCTCCGCTCTATTTTCAGTGCTGCCACTGATAAGGGCTGAAGTGAGACCCAGAGCTGGATGAGCGCCCAAAGGTGGGCGATGCCAACGGCCACGTGCACACCCAGCAGAGCCACAGCAAGCGGTGCCAGCCACCGCTCCCAGGACAGGACAGCCCCTCTGCCCCGGGCACCTCCGGGCGGGATTTGGACCCAGGACGAGTGGGTGGATGGTGATGGACAGGAAGCCGAGCGGATTTGTGGCTTCCACCTCCTCCTCACACCCCCTCGTCTCATCACACTTCAGCGCAAGACAAAGCAGAGGTGCCACAGGGAGCTCAGAGCAGCCATTTGTACCTGCAGTGGGAAGGGCACCACGCTGGTATCCAGAAACAAAAGCACAAACCAGCTCACCTGGTTGATGGAGATGGGCGTGTGGACCACCACCCCCCCGACAATCTCTGTTTTGTAGGCCACTTGGGCCTTCCTCTCCTGGGCCTGGGGGACCACCGGGAGCTTCGCAATCTCTGTGGCTGGCGGGGCGCTGCCGCCCTTTGGCACCTGTGGGAGAAACAAAGGGATGAAGGGCACAGGGTGATCATGCAGGGCAGCCCCACACCTGCACTGGGCACCCCTGTCTCTGTCTAATGCAGCAACATTCCTTTAGAAAATAACACCTGAACAAGCACCCCAGTTAGGAAGGGTGTGGGCCCCCCTGGTGCAGGAGGCACCCAGATGGGAGATGAGAGGTGCTGAATGATTAAGCATCATCTCAGAGGCGCCTGTGATTCCCCTCTGCAGCTCAGTGCGTTTGTGGGACACTTGCTCCTTTAATCGTCCCCGCTCCACTTACAGCCAGGCTTAATGAGGAGCTGGGTCTGGCTAATGAGGCTGAGCCGCACATCCACAGCCGACAGCCGGGCGCTGTCGAGCCCCCCAGCCTGGCTGTGACCCTGCTGAGAGCAGCCCCACACCCCTGGGCACAGACTGTGCTGTGGGGACCCGGCTCCCAGCACTGGCATCTTCCCTTTCCCCGTCCCAGCTCCTTCCCTCTGGCTCCTGGCTCTGGACAAAAAGGTGTGTTTCCAGCTTTCCCTTCCCATGCCTGCACTTCCACTTCCTTGCTGCCATTAGTGGGGTCCCTGGCTCCAAGCCACCCTCCTGCTTTCCCCCCAAAGCAGGGCAGAGTGGCAGCGTCACCCACACCCCAGTAGCCCTGAGTTTCCCAGCCAGCCCGTGACAACTCCTCCCTGCAGGGCTGGAAGAGCCGGTCGGCCAGCTGGGACACAGCCAGAGTCAGGAAGGGCTGGCCAACATCAGGGTATGGAAATCACCACAGTTTCTTGCAGAGACAGAAGATGTATCTCATCTTCCCATCACCCCAGGTCCCGCCTCTGCCAGCCTGGCAGACCCTCCACCCCCCTCCAGGCAGCAACCCCGGAGGAAACTACACTGATGGTACAGCCAGACACACACCCCGGGCAGGCTCTGCCTACAGCTCTACCCAGCTCTGCAGGTGAAGGCTGTGGTCAATGTCACCTGGACCCAGAAAGGGAAGGCACGAGCCAGAGCCCCCGCAGTCTGGTGGCTGCAGGCACAGAGGTTGTGACACAACGTCTTTGCAGACAAAAAAGGAAAATACAAGCCAGGTCTGATCTTGCAGATGAGTTTGCCACAGAGGCTACGACAGGGCACTCCAGGGATTTTAAAGAAAAAGCTCATCTGATAGGCCCCAAACCTAAACTGTTTACCATGATTTTTCCTTGCATTTAGTTTACACATCATAAACAACACGCATCAGTGCATGATCTAGCAGAACTCTGCTCGCATTAAGCACTGGCCCCACTGCTCACTGCAGTTCAGCAGAAACCCCCTACCCCTTCACAGGGACTGCCCCCATCCAGGCGCAGGGAGAATCCATCCTGGAGCTCCCAACCTCGAGCCCCTGGTGTGGGCACTGCCAGCTGAGCATCACCCCCAGCCTGCGGATGAGGCTCCCACTGCACGGGGAGGGAGTGCAGCACATCCCCCATCGCCGGGAGCCCCAGGCAGCTGCGGAGCACAGACTCTGCGAGCTGCTGGGTCAGTGACCATTAACTCACGGCCCCGTGAGCACACCAGTAAATGAGAGGAGACGGCAGACGAGCCCCTCTGGATGCAGGCACAGCCCGCCTCGCCAGTCCCCACAGCGCAGGGCATTCGCTGCACCTCATCACAAGACCCAGCATTCCAGGAAGAATAAAAATGGAGTAAATAAGTTATTGAAGCACAAGAATGACGCCCTTTGACAGCCACAGTGAGGAGCTGGCTGGGCTGGATCCCAGTCAGCAGGAGCAACAGGAGGGAGAGGGCCCTGGAGCAGGCGGGGATGGGGAAGGTTCCAACAGGACCTTCCTGGGGCGCAGCCGCTGTCCCCCACAGCTGGGCTGGGAGGGTGAAGAAAGACACACCCAGTAAATCCCAACCAGGAGGATCCCTGGGGATGGTGGAGGCAACATTTGAGAAGAGCATTAAGCGACCTACCGTGATCTTACTGGCCCGGTTCAGCGCCTCCACCCAGTCCTGCAGATCCTTCTGATCGCTGGCTTGCAAGAAATAGCGCTGGGATAGAGCGTTGATAACTGCCACGGAGGGAAGGACAAGAACAGTTGGCAGCAGCTGGGAGGGCTCACGGCCCACGCCGCAGCCTCCCGTGGCAGGATGTCCCCTCACAGAGCCCGCCGGGGTCCCCTCACTCACCAAAGCAGAACGGAGTTTTCGGCTTCTGTTTTGGGGTGGCGACACTAACCTATGACAGAGCAGATCAGGGAGAACATTGGAGATAACAGCCCATGCTCCTGGTGGGTACGAGAGCTGGAACTTTCCACTCACCCACCCTGCTGTGTGTCACCGCTGGGCACTGCACCCAGCCTGGGCTCTGCCCCCCTGGGCAGGACCCTCCATGCCCACGAGAACATGAGGTGCAGCACAGCTGTGCCAGCTGCTGGGAACTGGCCCGTGTCAGAGTGACACCGACCACACGCAGCAGCGGGCACAGGGTCCCAGGGGAAGGTCAGCACGGAGCCAGGACTTCCCTTCCCTGTGCCCCCCCGGCACTGGCTGCACCACACAGCAGAGGACAGAAAGCTTTCAAAGGCCCTGGAAACATGAGTTCTTCTGGACTAACACAGTTGCTTTTGTCAGCAATTAAGAAAATTGAGGGAAAATAGCAGTGGTTTCTCCCCAAAGAGTAGGAATCATTTATATAAGAATAATATTCCTTGGGGCTCCAAGCACAGCATTCATGGAGTATTTATTCTGACAGCCCTCCTCCTTCAGGGCCAGTCCATAATGCTTTAAATATGTTTTCTCAAGCAAACCTCCATTTTTCTGGTATATTTACTGTTGGTAGTTCCAGCTGCTGGCAGAACCCAACCACACAGTTTGTGACCAAATGCTGTCCTGCAGCAATTTTCATTTAAACTAAAACCTATATAATTTGTAAGTGAGGCTCCTTCTGAAATGGGGAAGGCTCAGCCTCCCGGCGTTGCTTCATCTGTGCTTAATTTATAAATCATGATTCAGCAGGAACAGAGAGATCTGTCCAATTCTTTATCCGGCTCCAGGGTAAAGCTGAGCCGAGCCCGGCGTGGCAGCCACGAGCCCCCCGCTCCCCCCACAGCGGCCGAGGGGCCACTTGCAGGAGGAGGCCAGTGTAAGCTCTGCTCTCAGCACTCCCAGCCACGGCTCCACGTCTCACTCGCTGGTCCTGCAACAGTTGTCACTTATTGCACTATTTCTGCTTCTCCTGGAGGCCAGATAACACTGTTAAGACACACAGAAGTGAGTTCCCCTCCCAGGGAGGTTGTCACGAGCTCAGGCAGGACCAGGACCTGGCCTCAGGTGCTTCCAGGGCAAGCCATCGCCTCTCCTGGGAATGGCGCATGGATAAGGGGATAACAGGGAGCATTCACCTTGCCCTCTGCCCCACCCCGACATTACCTTGGAGATATAGGTCAGCTGCAGAGATCCGACAGCACCCGCTCCGATGGCCAGGTTCTGCAACACACGGAATGAGCAGTGGGGGGTAAATGACAGGGAGAAGGTGGCAGGGGTGAGCCAGGCTGTGCCCTCGGGGTCAGGCAGCGGCCTCGGCCGCTCCCCTCTCTGTGCACCTGGTTCAGCTCAGATCCCCCAGCCCTGCTGTGCTGCACCCCAGTGCTGTCCCCACCTCGGAAACCACAGAGGCCACAGAGGGGCTGGAGCCTGGTCACGGCCACACTCAGCCACAGGACTCCCAACAGACAACCCACGCAGCAGGCAGTGACCTTCAGGGACCTGGAGGAGATGCCTCCACCAGGCCAGGATGTGCCTACAGACTCACTGACAACTTCCACAGACGTGCCCAGCACAGGAGCCTACCTGAGGGTTGTCCATGTACCACAGGAGGTGGTTGGCCTGTGTGTCCAGGATGAAATACCTCCGCAGAAACTTGCCACAGGTCTCATTTTCTTCAATGTCCAGGAACCCACAGATACGGTTCTGTCGATCCAGGTACGGCATGCCGGGTTCCTTCTGGCATCACCCTGCGGAGGGAGGACAGGCAGGGAGAGGTGGGTGCTCTGCTCCCACAGCCCCAGCTCCCCAGGGAGCTGCTCCTGCACTCACGGCCATCCCAACCCCTTGGAGCCAGATGTGCCAGGATGCCAGCGCAATCACTGAGCTGCATCTGAGCTCACCAGAGGGAGAAGAAAGGGATAACCTACCAACCCATCACTCCCAGCCCCAAGAGCCACCAACCCCCACGAGAGAGGACAAAGCAGCCACAAAGAATCTGACGTGAGACACCAGATCCCTGGGAACTGTGGCAAAAAATAATCCCGAAGCAGACTGTGCGCTAGAGAGAGCCCGAGCACACTCCCAGGAAATGGGAAACAATCTGCAACTCCAGCAGAAAATCTGTGCAGCCAGGATGCCGAGTCAGCAGGGCAAACAATGACCCATCACAGCGGGGCCTCACCGTGCCCCCAGGCCTGCCAAGGGCACGGATCCTCCGTGGCACTGTCCCCCAGCCAGGGTGAGCCAGAGGGTCTCCCTCGAGCCCCCCGCGGCTGCAGCAGGAACACTGGCACTTCCAGCCCCACGCGGGGAGCGGAAGCGGCACCGAGAGCCGTGGGTGGGCAGGACACGTCCCACCGCCCGGGCAGAGCCCCCTGTCCACGGAGCAGGGCGGAGGGAAGGGCTGGGGGTGGCCGTTACCCAGAGGATGAGAGCGAAGCCGGTGTGGTTTGTCTGGCAGGAGAGGGGTGATCACGCAGGTGCCAGAAGCAGAGCTACACAAATAAAAGACCTCATGCAGAAAAGGAGGAAATACTATTTTTGAGCTGCAGTGGAGTGGGGCCCAAGGAGACAGGGGTTGTGCAAGAGCTGGGGTGCAGCTGCAAAGGTAGAGGAGGCAGAACACAAGTCAACCTGCTGTCGGGACCTCAGTTCATCACCAGTGTTTCAGAGACTGGGGCTTGGCTCAAGGGGAACTGTGCTGCTGCAGGGGGAGAGGTTGGTTTAGACCAACACAAGTGCCCCAATGCAAAGGTTTATGTGGGGCCCTTCATGTCCCACTGCTTTTTTGTGGGGTTATTTTTGTGGCGGGGAAGCCAATTGCCAGGTGCCTTCAACACATTCAGACCAAGCCTTGTACACTCTCTCTTCCTTCTGCTGATAATAAAAGTCCAGAGATTTCTGCTTAGCAGAGGGAAGAGGATAAGCGGAGTGTGCCGCAGGCAGCACAGGGATAAGCCCTGAGCCCCCAGCCCCAAGAGACACCCCGTGGGACCCCCTAGTCCCTCCACTGCCATCCTTCATTATCACAGGCTCATCTGGGACCCCACAAAACAGCTCAGCCCTTCTGTGCACGCTGACCTCAGGTTGCACTGGAATATGCACAAACCTCTGGGCAGAGGAGACTGGGACTGCCCCATATTCAGCCCCCAGCCTGTCCCCTCACATCCCACTGCCCACAGGATACAAATGGTCTGTGTTCTTGGGGCCACTGAGAACTTCACTTTTCCATAGGAAAAGGATAAAAGCATCATTTCCAGCTCCGCTAACACGTCAGTCCCTCTGCTCAAGAACTCCAGGAGGGCCAGAAAATGCTCAATTTGCACCAACATATTGACTATTTATACAGCACTTTGTAAATTCCACCTCATAAGTAATAAATATTTCTATATGAGACCCAAACAGAAAAGGAGCATCATTTAAAAGTGTGGATGAGCCCCCAAAGGCCTCAGAGTGAGGAGGAGCTTCAGCTTCCGAGGACATCCTGTATGGAAACACAATGGACATAACACTGGCACTGGGAGCTACGATTTATGGATGATGCTCACCCTTGATTCACAGAGGCTGATCTGCCACCTAACAACAACAAACTTTCCGAGCATTACACCAAATCCAGTCCTCAGGAGCTCATTATCAGATCCTGCTTAGGAATGTATGCCATCTTCTAGTGAAGCACATCAGAGAATGTGCACTACCAGGACTCTTTCCCACCTCTGAAGCAACCAACTTTCAAGTTTTTTCAGTCCTAAAGTCCCAACAAAAAAGACACCCCTTTCCTGACTCAGTGAACAAGATGCCAAGTAGTTGGTCTACAGAAGAAGTTTACAGCAAAACACTCTCTCGCCTACCTCCTGAGATACAGGGATGTGCTTCCCAGGGAGAGGCAGGAGGAGCAGGGCACAGTCCAAGGAGCAGCACCCAAGTCCCCTCTGCAGCCACGGGTGGCTCAGAGGCCTCGTGTGCAGCCACACAGCCAGACTTTCCGGGAAGAACCCCAGGACAGCAGCACTCCACCACACCGTCACGGCTGCTCACGCCTTCCTCTGTCCTGCTCCCAGCACAGCTACAGCCACAGGAGTGACCCAGAGACACTCTGCAGCAGGAAAACCCGAGGCAACGGGAGACCCGACATTTGGAGCACCACAGCTGCGCTGCCAGAGCCATCTCCTTGGCACCTCGCTCCACAGTACCCATCACACCAGCGGGCAGCCATTGCATCCTCCTCTTCCCCTCTCACGCCTGTCTGCCCGAGCTGCCCTGGTAGCGACTGGGGTGCAGGAGAACCCCCCGCTTCAGAAGGGTGGGGAGCCGCGATGCCCAGTGCCCCACTGCCCCAGGCAGCTGAGCCGCAGCCGCCGCAGCAGCACTTCCTCCGACCTGCTCTTGCAGAGGAGCTCCAAGAGCTCGCGCTGCGACGTCCGTCCCGACCCGGGAGACGGACGGGGTAGGCAGAGCCCGGCAACGCGCTCCTGCTAATTCCAGACATTTGCCTTAATGAAATGATTAACCTGTTGGGAGCAGGCTGGGAGCAGCCAGGATACAGCTCTTAATCTGGCCACAAAGAGTCGGGGAGCACAGCGAATAGCTTCAGATCCCTGATAGCCGCCGCACGTTTGCCTCCAACCCCACAGACTCTCGGCGGCGATGGTGCCCACAGTACTCCCGGGGCTCCTACGGGAACCCCTCTGCTCCCCAAACCTCGTCCGTCCAGGCGGAGACCCCCTCGCTGCCCCCCGCTTCCCCGTCCCCGACCCTTCACTGCAGGCACCGCGGGGCAGAAGCCGCTCGCACCGGGAGGGCTGGACCCCAGCCCGCGCGCGGATGCTCCAGCTGCAGCGACCGAAGTCTCCGCCACATCCCGGGAGCGGGGGACCAGCCCTGGGGCCGCCTCCCCGCCCGCTCTCGCCGCCGGGGGCACCGCCGCCTCCCGCCGCCCCGACGCCGCGGCCCGGGGAGCCCGGGGAGTCGGGGGAAGGGGGCCGGAGGCAGGATGGGGACGG
>VZRE01008070.1:203129-213731 GCA_013396775.1 Cephalopterus ornatus
CCCCCCCGCCCCAGCATCCCCGAGGACTTACTGGGCGCAGTGATGGTGGAGCAGGCATCGGCGTACTGGGGGCAGCTGTGGGAGCCCTGCTTGTTGCAGTCGTTCTCGTTGGACGCAACACATTTGTGGCATTTCAGCGCTTTACCTTGGCAAAAATGAGGAGGAGGAGGAGTGAGAGCGGTGACTGGAGCCCCCAGTGCCCCACCAGAGTCTCTGGGTCTCCATGGGCACTGGTGACCCCCAGCACAGGGACAGGGAGTCACAGGTCTTCTTGTGCCAAATTTCATTTTAATGAGTGTTTTGTGGGGGAGAAGGGAGGATTCATCCAAACTGTGGGAGCAGGCTTTGTGTGTTTGTGTCTGTAAATGACAGCAGCTCCCATACACTACCCTGTACTCAGGAAGCTCAGCCCAAAGGCGCTACCTGGGGACAAGAGCGGTGACAGGCAGCGAAGTGCGTCGGGAAGGACGAGCCATCTCCAGCTTGTCCTCAGAGGAGGCTGTGGGAAGTTTAGACAACAGCCAACCCCTTGCTCCTGTGCACCAGAGCCAATAGTGGTGCAACCCTTCAGAGCACACGCACAAACCAGAAAAACCCAAACCTGAAGATCCTGCTCTCTCCTGAAATTATGAATCCTTGATTTTGATGGGGATGGGTAAATTACCGCCGGTGTTGGGAGTAAACCTCGTTTCTGCTTTGCTGGCGGAGCAGAGCCCTCTCGTGGCAGTGGCCGGAGCCCCACCTTCATCTCAGGAAGAGGAGAAAAACCATGAATGGGGAAAATTGGGATTTCATGGGGTCTGATGCGAGTAAGCACCTGCCATTAACCCACAGTGACGCGGCTGCCACCGAGGGGCTGCTTTGTGTCTCCTTTGCAGTTCTTCACGGCACGGAACAGCCTTTCACCTGCCCTGAGCTAAAACACGGGTGGGTTTATCTTGCCTCGGTCCAAAGACCCCGAAACCATCCGGAGCTGCCCCCACTCCATGGCATTGCTCTGAGCAGTGCAGCCACCCTCCTGCATTTAACAAGGACTTTTTGTGATTCTGCCTTGGAGAAACCAAGTTTTAGCTGGGAAACACAGTCCCAGCCACGAGAGGCTGCTGTGTTTTGGCTCCTCGGCCCCATTGGAGCTGGAGATCAGAGGCTCTGCAGTCCTTGCTGGGCACTGCACGCCCAGGCTTTGTGCCAGCAGCAGAGAGGTGAAGGGCAGGGGGCTCCTCTGCGTGCTACTCGCAGGAGAAAGCCACTCTCCCCCCCAAAAGACCATCTGGTGCAAGGATAGAAGCAGCGTGGGGCAGAGGCACAGTGGGAGCCTGCGGGTGGGTGGCAGGGACAGGGCAGCAGCAAGCACAGGAGCAGCTACAGCAATTTACCTGTAGCCTGGAGCCAGGGGACACTTACTTTCTCCAGCGGGCGATGTGACAATGGCCAGGGCCAGGAGGGTCTTCAGGGCGGGCATTCTCAGCAGTGTGCAGCGCGGGGTGCGTAGCTGCTGTTTTGTCCTAAGCTCTCTCAGCTAATCTGCTTGGGTGATTGGACAGGGGGAAGGGGATGACGCCTCACTGCAGCCCCTGGATAATGCCATCTTAGCTGGGGAGGACGGGACACAGCTGCCCAAGGGCATGGACCAGGCCGGGGCACAGGAGCAGGCAGAGCACGGGAGCGGTGCTGGTGGTTCAGCATCAGCAGTTCAGCGTCATTGCAGCGTGGTGGGAGTCACAGGGGCAGCAAAGCCACTCCAGGGCTGAATTTCAGTGCTCAGGAACGTAGATTTCAGGAACAGATGATAACTGCGCTCATTTGAAACCAACTGCAGTGCAAACCACGTTAATAAACACGAGGCAGAACGTGGCCCACCCTGGAAGGTAAAGCCAACTCCTCCAAACACCCTTCCCCCACCTCACAAACACCAAGAAAGCTTTCAAGAGTGATAAACACAATTTTTACTCAGGCAATGAAACATGGAAAAAAATATATTAGTAATCATTATAATAATCTCATTTGTGTGAGTGTAACTCTTACAAATATTTACCTGACATATAAAAGGGAAATTATCGTACATATAAAACTGATGGCGATGGCAGTTACACGCATGGCACGAAGCGGTGGGGTAGGAGTCAGCGCAGAGGAAGTTCCTGCCTGGGGGATCACGCTGGGGGGACGGGGGAAGCCATCGGTGGTTGGGGGTTGGCACTTCATTACAGACGGATCTGCTGGCAAATGCACACTGCAACTAGCAACACGGGCAGGGCCTGTCACTGCCAGAAAGGGGCATTTAAACCCTACTGCAAGGAACACATGACAAACACACCCAGGCTGTGACCCCATGCAGTGGTCTTGGCACTTCGGGGCGCGGCCCGTGAGAGGCAACAGTCCTGCCCCTTTGCAAACACACACCTTCTATTTTATATAACTATACCCATTATGTATGTATTTATATATATGTAGCTATAACCATATTATAGTTAAAAAAATCATTCCTTAGGAATCTTCTTTGCCCAGACTGGGGTGCACGTGGGCAGGCCCGGGAACGGACAGCGCTGGGTGAGGGAGGCGGCGCGGAGGGACCGGGTGACCCCGGGGAGCAGGGACAGGAGGGGTGGAGGGCTCTGCCCTGCGGGTGGTCACGGGGGAGGTCTGTGCCGGTGACCACTGTGCTCTGCAGACAGCCCGGAGGGGAAGGCTGCAGCAGTGACCGGCCCTGAGCGGAGCTGAGGGCTGCTGCAGTCCCCACCGGGGACCAGCCTTTCACCAGCTCTGAGAGGTTGTGCAACGCTGCTCTCCAGCTCCTCAAGAGTTGCAAAGACAAAAACCAAACCGCCCAAGAAATCCCTGGGTCTCAGGTGTTCGCTTTATCAGATCCCCCAAGTGAGACAGAAACAGTTGATCGTATGACTGAGGCTTTTCCACCAGCCTGGGACAGGGACATGTGGGGAGGTCAAAGGGGAAGAAAAAAATAGGGAAAGAAAGGTTCTTCCTGTTAACTGTGTGATGGGTGAATATCCAGCACAAGCCACAGGTGCACAGCTCCGAGTGGTGTCAGCCACCGGCTTCCCATCACACAGTGACCAGCCCGTCACTGGGATAACTGGGAGCATGGAGAACAGGCTGGGAGGCTGCGTGCTGGGGCAGGCTGCTGGCATGTTTGCTTAGGTGTCATCTAAACTCTCTATACATTATATAACTAATAAAATATAATCAAGTGTATGGCTCTGGCTTAAACAGGTGTTTCCTCTGCATGCTCAACACAGGGAATTAGAAAATAGAAGGAAAAGAGCTCAATTCTGTTACAAAAACGTAGCAGCAAAAAGGTTTGTGAAAGTGTTCAACAGGCTGGGCAGGAAACAGTCCAAACTGCAAATATTTCCCTTATCTCACACTTTAGGACTACCAGTTCAAGGCAGAGAATCCACAACCGCAGCTACTTCCCAATCCCATCCATCTGCCTCCTGCGGGGTGGGACGGGTCTGCCCACAACCCACAGCTCACCCTGACCTGTGGCACACTCCAGCTCATGGCCCATGGCACACACGTCACCAGTCCCTGCCTGAGGCTGGGCACCGAGTGCTGCTCTCAAGGCACCGCAGACAGGGAAACGCGGCACTGCAGGGTGTGAACAGAGCCAGAACTCACCAGGGAGGGCTGCATCCAGGCAGATTTCAAAAGGTGTTTTAGTGTCTGGATCTGCCTGTGCCTGTAAAGTCTGGGTTTTGTTGGGTTCTCTTAATATTCAGTGCTGTAAGGGCAGTTTTGACAGCAGCGTGGGAGCCAGGGCAGCACTGAGCTCCTTCTGCCCTTCTGGAAAAGCTCAGTCAGCAGAGCCGTGGGGCAGCTCAGGGTTTGCTTCCTTCCTCCTACAGCCTCCGAAGCAGCGCCCTGACCCTGCCACAGCACCTGGAGCCAACAGCGACAGCCTTGGCTTTGCCCGTGCTCAATCCCAGGTCACCTAGCCACCAGGGGGGCCACAGGGAGGACAGGCAGTCCCAGCTCCCCAGAACCAAAATCTCCCGTTTCTCAAACCTCCCGGTGCAGCAGCCCCCTGCCTCCCCTCACCCGGACTCTCCGCTGAGAGGGCTGAAGTTACTACTGGTTATGTGCCTGTTTTGGTACTCTGGGGGAATCGAGGCGTGCAGCAGGACTGTGCCTGCCTGGAAGGAGTGAGCAGAAAGCCTGAGTGAGTGCCCATAAATACTCATAAAGTGCTCGAATGCAGAGATGTTGGTTCCCTTCCTCTGAGGCTGGCATGGCCAGGGACAGGGACGGGCTGTGCTGTGCTTCACCCACAAACCAGAGACCGGCCATGCACATGCCAGGTCCCTCTTCCCAGTGCAAGAGCCAGCAGGTCCAGCCCTGGCACCAGCCATGTCCCAGGGCAGGACCTACCACGTGGCTGAACCTGTGCAGGTGAGCACGTGAGGACAGTAAGTGAACAGAGTGTGGTGGGGACACGACTAGACCCAGCCCAGCCAGGGGGCACAGAGCCTGAGGTGTCACCTCCCAGCTGAGAGGTGGCATTGGTGCAGACAGACAGCACAGCAGGCCCTGGGAGGGACACACAGGCCCTGGCTGAGCGCAGGATTCCCAGCCTGACTGCAGGGATCCCCTTCCCAGAGCTGTGGGAAGCAGACAGGGACAGCAAGGGGAGCAGCTCTGCTTGGGAGCCACGGGTCCGGCAGCCAAGGGGGGCAGCTGGACGCGTGTTCTTCGCTGCGGGGGGCTCCTGGGGGTAAGGCAAGGTGCTTGACGTCACGAGAAAAGCAGCCAAGTGCAGAGTGCTGGGCGAGGGCGGTGGGGCTCAGTCTGACTTCCCCAGCTTCGCTATCAGCTCGTCGCAGATCTTGGTCAGCTCCTCGATCTCCTGGTTCTGGAAGAAAAGCAGACCTTGGGGGCCCTTTGGGCTGGCACAGGTGGGGGATGCTGGGCCCATCTGCCACCCAGCCTGCGTGGGAAGGGGCAGCCAGCTCCTAGACCTGCCCCTGTGACAGCTCCTCTGTGCACCCAGGCACCGTGGAGACCCCTCCTCATCCCTATCAGACCCCGGTGCTGCAGAGAGCTGCAGCTGCCCAGCCCAGCCCACGGCACTGTGCCCAGCCCACATCCCTGTGAGCAGGCACATGTAAGTGACCTCTGCCCGTTCTGCCCAAAAAAAATCAACCCAACCCCACCAAACACAAAAATACCCCCAGGCAAACAAAAAATATCCCAAAAAACTAAACCCACAAAGCACTTTCTGGGCCAAAAATCTGGAGGACGTCTCCAGCATCAACAGGATGCTCAGGGCAGCAAAAGGCACTGCTGGCAGGGCTGGCAGAGAGGCGCGGGGCAGGCACGTTACCTTCTGCTGGAGGGCTCTCTCCAGGGACTCCACCTTCATCTGCTCCTTGCGCAGCCCCGCGTGCAGCGCCGCGCTCTCCGCCTTGGCCTTCGTGCGCACCTGGGCAATCTCCTCGTTGGCTCTGCAGGGGGATGGAGGGAAAGGGCTCGTGGCCAGGTCTGGGCACAGGCAGCAGCACCACGGCACAGCCTGAGGCATCAGCAGAGCCTGGCTCTGGATGCACCAGAGGTGGGTTTCGCATACGGGAACTGGATGAAACAGGATCCATTCAGCTCCTCCAAGCTCCTGTATGAAACTCTGCTCTCTCAGAGCGAAGCTAAACCAGTTCCTCACCCGCTTTGCTCAGGGCTACAACGTGCTGGTGAGCTCCTGCTCATCAGCTGAGCCCCGGGGCTGTGTGGCCCCTTTGCACACCACAAACATGAGCTCTGAAACAGGGGAACTTGGTAAGTGACTGTAAATAGACCGTGAACCTCAGATTCTCCATTAAAAAATAAATAAGCAGAGATCAGAGAATGGGTTCAGGGATTTGTGCTGCCTTACTTAAGAGTCACTTGAGCCTGGGGTTGTAAAATGCAGCTTATCACACCATTCAGCTCCTGCCTTCCAGCATCTGAAAAGTGAATGGAGCCGCTGCCCTACAAGTATTGAAGCATCCAGCAATCTCATGCATGACCTTACTTGTCCAATTTTTCTTCCGCATGGACTTTCAGGGCCTGATACCGCTGCTCTTCCTGCTTGACCCGGGTCAGATAATCCTGAGCACATTTCTTCAGAGCTTCTTCATTCTGGAAAAGAAAGTACATCCATCTGCATTGGGACTGGGCATGGAGACATTGCTCTGATGGGATGATAGATCCTGTTCCGACTGTAAAAATAAAGGTTTTAAATAGAAACAGCTTCTGCCTTATGCTGGAGCCCCTTATCCAGCTCAGCAGCAGGGAAAGATGGAGTGTGGCTTTATGGAAACCCTGTGTCCAGGGACCAGGGCTGCAGGGACAGAGAGGAACCCAAGGTAAGGACCTTCTTAAAGCCTTCCAGGACGCCCTTCAGGTTTTCATATCTCCTGAACAGATCCGACAGGGACCTCTCCACCGAGTTCAGGTCTGTCAGAGCCTGGTCCTTTTCCATCGTGAGCTGCTGCAGATTCTTCTGAGATGTCATGTTGGTCCTCTGCTCGTCCTCTGTGGTGGACAACAAAGAACAGGGACACAGTGATGGAGCGGGGCCGGCTGAGGCAGCCAGCTCCCCGCGCTGCACGCCTGGCCAGGGGACAGCACAGTACCTATCATCTGGGCAATGGTCTTCTCATACTCAGCCACGATTTTCCTAGAAGGAAGAAAGAAAAAAAGCAGGTGAGAGGCCGCAGTTTTTTGTGGACACACACCTCCAGCTCCGCTGGCATCAACTGTCCCATGGGGGTCCTGCTGCCCCCCTCCCACGACCCCTGCAGCAGCGTGGCCACAGGGCCCAGATGTTGGGGCTGTGACACCCATCACTGCTGCTCCAGGCCAAGACCCCCCTCTGCTGCTGCCACTGGGGCTGGCACAGCTAATGGGCTTTTATTCCCCCAACAAAGGAATGAGCAGGCTTGACACGGCACCAGCACAAAGAGAATGTCTCTCCCAAGACATCCCACCCCTGCGACGCTGATCCGTGTCATCCCATCACATCCCGCTCAGCCTCCTCCTGCCAGGAGCCCAGGAGCCAGGGGCAGGAGCAAACGCACAAGGGGGCGGCCCGTACCTCATCTCCAACACTTCCTGCCGGCTCTCCTCGTATTTCTTCTTCCACTCGTTGGCCTCGATCTCCTTGGTGATTATCTGGGTTGCAGCAGACACAGGACCTTTGGGATGTGCTCTGGGGGATTTCCCCTCCCTGTCCCACGCCGGGGACCAGAACCCCCAGGGCAGAGCGGTGCTGCTCCCGCTCCCCCAGGGCCGTGGCCAGGTTGGGGTGTGGGGAGGGGCAGCTCCGGGAACGGGGACCTGGGCTGTTACCTCCTCTCTGATGAGCGTGAGCACGGCCGTCTTCTCGGACTCACTGAGGCAGATGCCGTCCAGGGGACCCTCGCTCCTGCTCACGCTGGGACACTTCTCCGTGGGGCACAGCCCGGGATTGTCCTGGGGGAATTACCCAGCTGGGGTGCCACGGGAAGTTTCTTTTCACCCCCACCTCCCCTGTTTGGAGCGTTCTCCCCTATTTTAGCAGCCTCTGGTCAGGCACTGAACTTCCCTTCTTGCACACATGGACAACCTAGAGCCTGTATCAGACTCCTGGGACAGCCTGTCTGAGGTTTTAGTGGATTCCGGCCCCATCGCTTCCCCCAGGGGGTCCTGCAGCCTGACAGGCCTCCAGGAACATTCCTCCAGGCCGGGCTGACAGCACCGCCTGTTCCTCCTTTCATCACCCATCGAGTGACAGCCATGCAGTCATCTCCTTGGGAACGGGCTGCCAGGCCATAAATAGAGAAGTGCTCAGAGGAAGGAGGCAGCCTGCTCCTCGTGCTTTGGAAACGAGAGCACTAGAGCACTTCTCCCCTTCCCTCCTCCCCGGGGCTCTGGCTGCTGCTCAATTCAAGCACACCGAGCCCTTCGTGGCCCTCCCAGCCCTGCTGCAGCCATGGCCCATGCTGGGAGTCCCCCAGGGCCACCCATGGGGGCAGTTTTGGGTCCAGGCACCCCAACATTGAGGAGGTTTGGCCTGGTGTGGTTTGGAAGCAGCCTCCCAGAGCATCTCCCAAAAGCAGGTGCACACCTGAGCACCCGCAGGTACCTTTGGGAACCACCTTGTCCGTGGGACTGAGGCCTGACCACACTGCCCAGGGCACAGAACAAAAGGTTCACTTTGCCTAATGTCCTTGTGGGGCTCAGCACAATTAAATCTGTCTCAGAGAAGCTGGTTCTGCTGATGTTGCTAATCTCACTGTCATCTGCTTGTCACCTCGAGCAGCTTTGGCCAGGGACAGCTAATCTGGCACTGGGTCCCCCCGCAGTGGAGGAGTCTTGGGGCTCCTCGGGGCTGGTTGGGGGTGCCCCTGCACAGAGCTGCCACTGTGGGGGTGCCAGGGTCAGGGTGGCTGCAAAGCCAGGGCTTTTTTATTAATCCCCCATCTCTGCTGACAGCTGCCTTCCCGAGAGCAGCGGTTGAGGATCCCACGTAGAAGCCACTGGCACAGACAGCGTCAGAGCCAGCCCTGGACACTCCACGTGAGTCGTAGCCCGTGTCCAGCAGCTTGTCCCCTCCCCGTGGTCTCCTCTGCCCCCTCCCTGTCCTTCAGCCATTTCCCAGAGCAGCCCTGGCTCTGCACCAGCCCTACTCCATCCCCAGCATCACTCCCTCCCTCCCTGCCTCCCACAGCACAGCGCCCACCCAGGAGGGATCAGCCTCTGCCAGGCTCCTCCAGGCCTGCCAGGAAATCGCCGCTATTTTTATCAAGTCCCTGCGTGGGCTTGTTAAGAATTTTACCTCCCAAAGAAACTCATTTCAGAGAGGAGGAAGCGAGAGGCACTCACAGGGAAGATGCCAGGCCCGTCCTTTTCCATCTGCTTGCAGATCTCCTTTTCAAAGCCTAAAGACAAGGAAACACAACCTTTTATCAACTTGGAAACAGGACCCTGGGGCACGTGCAGATTTTCCGGGGGGGCAGGAGGGTACCCCTGAGCCTCTCCATCCCCTGAGCTTCCCCTCCCAAAGGCTTCTTTGCCCCCAGCTCCTGCCCTTGCATGGAATCATTCTGGTTGGAATAGTCCTCTAAGACCATTGGGGTCCCCAAGTGCCACATCCTGCCAGTCTTCCTGCACTCCCTGGAGTGGAAACCAACACTTCCCTCTGGTGGCAGTTCAGCCTGTGGCCGTGTCCCCATGGCTGCCACCCATGCCAGTCCTTCCCTGAGACCACGGTGGCCGAGGAGGGGGAAGATGCACGAGACATTCTGCACTTGAGCAGGGTGCATCCCTGGGAGGGACCAGCCCCTCAGACCGCTCCAAACAGCAGGAGCCTCAGCCCAAGCCAGCTGGTCCCAACACTCTCCAAAGGAGCTGCCACATGGCCCCTGCTGTTCTTAACAGCAGAGAGGAGATAAAAAAGATAAAAAACATCTCCACCCTGTCCTGTGGGACACCCTGCCCTGAAGGAGTGACACCCTGCCCTGTGGCCATGGTGCTGCCTCACATAGCATGAGAGGTAATTTCTGGACCTCACTCGCACAACTGCAGACATGATTCAGATGTTGATTGGGCAGAGAACAATGCATTTCAAGAGCCCAGCTCAGAAAGAGAGGAGGTAACAGAATGCTGGTGACTGCAGATTTCCCACTGTTTCCCTCCATTTATCCTGTGCCCTGGCCAGTGGCTGCATCCACAGCTCCCACCCTGTCCCTGCAGCCAAAATCCAGCTTGTGCACCTGCCTGGCCCTCCGAGATCAACAGCAATAAATAAACCCTCGCAGCCTCTCTCTTGGCTGTCAGATTTTCCTCCCTTGAGGACAAAGGACCATTCTCCTCTCCCTGGAGCTGGCAGAGCAGCACAGCCATAGGAGAAATGATTAATGGGTCCTTGCAGAGGGGAGGGCTGCAAACCTCCTGTGGTGATCTCTCCTGCTTGCACCTAGGGCTTGGCTATTGATTAAATGTCATGTTGCCTGGCTTTTAATTATTTTGTAATGGCTTGGTCAGAGAGGCTAATTACATGGGAGATTGACAGTGGAATTCCTCCAGGAGCAATAGCAGGGGTCTCTGTAGCATCACTGAGATCTCCATCAACCACAGCCCCTGTGCCGGGACACTGAGCTCTGCTCCTGGCACAGGCTCCGAGCAGGGATCCTGCAGCCTGGGAGACAGGGCAGGTTCCCTGGGTGCAGGCATGGTGCATTCCCAGAGCCAGAGGGGATGTTCCTTACCTGCCTCCGGTCTCTGCTTCGCCGCGGGCACAGGAACATTGGAGCACTCGAAGTACTCCAGGTCATCTTCTGGCTCAGCCTTCTTGTCCAGCCCGGCCAGTTTCTGCACAGAGGTGGTGGAGGCCAGCTTCTCCTCATCAGTGGCATGTCCATCCCTATTTGCAATATCTGGGATTTCTGAGATCAACACTCCTTCCTCCTGCAGGATCAAGGTATGCAGTTAAGCAGGACTGAGCGAATCCAGGGGGATCAATCCACAAGCGGAGCTGCTGGATACTCCACGGGAAGCATGGAAGGCTTAAAATCCACCAACAAGCTGCTCCCCACCAGCCCTCCTCCCTCCCTTCCCACCAGGACGTGCCCA